>CM037005.1:14332766-14627276 GCA_020826895.1 Aquilegia kansuensis | reverse complement strand
ACAACACCTGCTGGGGAAAATTATGTCTTAAGGACAGAGATATTTCTCGACTCGATCAAATCATACTGTCCTTTGCTTTTTGTTCTGGTTTGCATAATTTACTTAGTCTGTTTTCACTTAGTTTTATACTTGTGCAATAGCCTATTACTAGCATAGTGCCCAACAGTTTAATGCCCGCTGATACCATTCCGTCAATATTTACTATATGCAAAAATTGTTATTTGGAGAACCTACATTATGTCATTAGGTCAAACTTGTTTCTTTTTACCCTCCTTGTTTGATAGTGTCAGCATTGCTCAATTCTTCGCCTTCACCGAAGGTCTAGTTGCTGATTTTGGAAATAATAAGTTGCATTTTACTTTTTAAATTTTGGTAGATATCCAATTTATTTAATAAGTTCTGTTCTTTTTGTGATGAAACAAATTTACCATAAGGATCCTTGAGATAATGGAAAGTGAAAATTATGATCATATCAAGGATCTTTAAAAGTGTCAACTTGTCATAAGATTAATATTCTTTTTTCATACACCTTAAAAAACTAAAGCTTTCAGTGAGTATTATGATATAATTAATTCAATTGTTCCGTTTTGGATGGAAAGAAAGCCGTTTAGTTGAAGAAGGCTTAATGATACCAAACTAATTTGGTAGTATAGACGTTAATAGATTCTTCCTAATGGGATGAGTTAATGTAAGGGCTTCCTTGGGGAAATGCTAACATAAACTGAGAAAAGTAACAACCAAAGGTAAACAGAGTAATTAGCCTCACACTTGGATTTCCATATGCATACTTGCAGAATAGATATGTTCATACTATTATATTCTACCCTAAGTGTATTTTATCCATCTTCAAGTCCGTTTTGGTAATGTCCGACACTGAGATATGCTGATCAGTTTTTACTTTGTTTTCCATTGTTCAAGACCGCGAGATACCTCCAGATGATCCACGTCTATTACTCATTTCCCACACATATGACTACCTCAAAAGTGGGTCACTACCACAAGAGAAGGCAAAGGCAAGATCAATCTTGGAACAGTCCAAGAGATATGTATTAGTAAAGGATGACTTGTATAGACGATCTCCAGCTGGACCATTGCTAAGGTGTGTTCATCCATCTCAAAAAGAAGGAATCATGGTAGAGAGCCACTATGGCAACTGTGGAAACCATTCGCCAGGAAGAGCCATGGCACATAGGATCATGATACATGGGCATTACTAGCCTAGTATGTACAAAGATTACTGCGACTATGGTAGGAAATGTCATGGTTGTCAAATCCATGGATTGCTGATTCATACTCCAGTGGAAAATCTTCACTTTGTAAGTAATCCGTGGCCCTTCTCCATGTGGGGGATTGAGATCGTCAGAAAATTAGAAAAATCACAGGGCTGAGAGTACCTCTTAGTGGCCACAGATTACTTTACCAAATGGATAGAAGCAGAACCGCTAAGAAGAATAAGGAAGAGCGATGTCAAAGATTTCATCTGGTTAAATATTATTTGTAGATTTGGACTTCCTAAGGCAATTGTGGCAGATAATGGAGCTCAATTCAGAGGAGATATGTTGAACCAGTTCTTAGAAAGCTACAAAATCAAGCGGTTATTTGCAGCCCCGTTCTATCCGCAGGGAAATGGGCAACCAGAAACGTCAAATAAAGTTATATTAGAGGTGTTGAAAAAAAAGTTAGAAGAAAAGAAAGAAAAATGGTATGAAAGCTTGTGGGAGGTCTTATGGGCTTATCGAACAACGTCACGAAGGTCAACAGGAGCGACGCCTTTCTCTCTAACATATGGCATGGAGGCAGTAATACCGCAAGAGATGTTAGTGCAGATCGTCAGGGCCACAATGGTCAACATTGGAAAGAACAATGAAATAGTAGAGAGAGTTAGTCTTAGCTGATGAGATTCGAGACCGGGCGAAAGTCAAGTTAGAAAGTTACCATAGACAGGTGGAAAGAGCATATAATAAGAGAGTCAAGCCGAGAAGTCTCAGACCAGGAGATCTCGTATTGAGAAAGCAGAATCCGCCACCAGCCGCTAGAGCCTAACTGGGAGGGGCCATACTTGGTGGACAAAGTTGGAACCAATGGAGAATATTACTTGACCCACCAAAGCGGCACCTCGTTGGACAAGCCTTAGAACATCATCAATTTAAAGAAATATTATGCTTGGAGAGCAAAGAAATATTATTTTCATGATGACCTTGTATGAAATATTAGTTTTCAGTTTCAAATCAATGTAAGTTTTGAAAGTTTAATGAAATATCTAAGTGCAATTTTCATTTCATAAGATGAGTAATTGATAACATTTGTACAAGATAACGGTATTATTATAGATGAATTAACTGAGATCAGGTTAAAGATCAGTTAGGAAGACTAAAAGTAAAACCCAATATAAGGGTAGGTTTAGCTTGGTATGCCGTTAACTATATGTTGACAATCTCCATATATTGTTCCCTCCTTACTGAGGTTGAGATAGCCAACACAGTAGGATGCCTCAAGAGAGAAGAGCAATAGTGCTAGTGTCTTAACAGGGTCATACTACGAGTTCAAGGTGACGACGTGAACTGAGGTAGTACAACCTAATGTTAACACACCATGAATCTTCACCAGCATAGAGGACACGCTATGTAACTTGATTACATAGGTAGGTCCCCATAACAGTTAGAGCTAAAGAGCAAACCGAGACTAAAAAGGAGAATCGAAAAATGCTAAAGGCAAGAAGAGGATAAAAGAGTAAATAACAAGAAGCAACCAGTTCACCAACATAGGAGACTTTGAATTATAATGAACATAAAGAATAAACAAGGTGTTTTTGCATTATCTAGAGTGCTTCAACCATTCTTTCTAAAGGGAACTTAGCTACTCATCCTTGATAATGACACCATGGAATAAGCTAATAAAGAACACAACATCTTAAAAGAAAAGAGAATGGATTATTATTGAGAATATATAAGAGAATTGAGTTCAATACAAGAGAATGAACTACTTAAACCCTAGCTACTACTTCTCTTTATATAGAGAATACAAAGCATATTACTTGCTCACAAAGTATACTTGCTCTCCAAGTTAGGTCAAATTCGTGGTGGGTGTTGTAGGCCTTCTACAAGCAGCAAAATCTCATAAAAACCTAATTCTCTTAGGCTTAAGTTGTAGCCTGGACCAAGACCTTCAAATAGACATCTCATGGGCCCAAATCGGAGTTCTAGATCATCATATAGAGCTTTTTTAAGATTAGGCTTCAATGGATCTTTTGACTTGTGAGCTTCATTATAACTTGGATTGAGCTGGGATTTGGACCACCCATCTTGGACATAAAGTCAAGTCCACAGGACCAGTCCACGGGGTGTAAGTAGCAATTCCTCCCCTTTGTGCAAATAACACTCTTTTAATGGTTTTTCTTGGCTTTTGGCGGGTTTTAACACAATATTCGCATTTTGGCTAATGAAACCTACACAAATGACAAGAAAGCACTAATCAATAGATATAATACAATAATATAAGCTAAGTGCTATACAAACAAGGTGTTATTCGGGGGATAAATATACACTTTTGAGAAATTATCAATAATTTTCCTCCCCTTTTTCAATTCAAACCCTAAAAATCATGCCTTTTTCAATTTAAACATAAAAATCATGTTTTTTTTCTTTAAATTACACACATAAAAAGTGTTAAAAACAAAATTTACTATTGGTTTTGTAGATTTGGCCAAGAATTAGGTTGTTCTTCTTTTATTTTGAAGTTCCAACCAAGTCTGTGATAAAATATCTTCCTTTTTGGTGGTAGTCGTTAATGCTTATCACTGGAAATGTATTGCATTTCACTCTTAATAATAGGTAAAATTTCATCTTCTACATCAACATCAACATATGATTCAACATCTTCATCACTATGACTAACACTGTAACACCCTGGGTCGGCAGGTGGTTTGCCGAGCGGGTGGGTCCTACGGCACATGAGAGGAGGATGTCCTGACATTGGAATATAGGTATAGATCCGTCAAATATTATCACCGAGGCCTTTTAGGCTCACTTGGCTCTTGGGTTCGAAAGAAATCCAAAGTTAAGCGTGCTCGGGCGGGAGTAGTCTCAGGATGGGTGACCTCCTGGGAAGCAGGTTGCTGCCCATAAAATCCCACACTGTCGGATGTCCACAGTGGCTAAGTAGGGATAATATCGGTGGTGATATAGGTCGGGTCGCTACAAATGGTATTAGAGCCGACGACGGTTCTCCTGTCGAGGGTGGGAGAGTATGCTGGAAAGGCGCCTAGCCCGGTAAAAGGGTGACGGTTGCGCCGGTTACTCGTCTCGCGAGGGGCAGGGAACGTCGGAGATCTGGGGCTGTATATTCCAGAGCCGATGACGGCTCTCCTCTAAGGTGGTGGGATTGTAACACCCCGTGTCGACAGGTGGTTTGTCGAGGGGGTGGCTCCTACGACACATGAGAGAAGGATGTCCTGACATTGGAATATAGGTATAGATTTGTCAAATATTATGACCGAGGCCTTTTGGCCTCACTTGGCTCCTGGGTTCGAAAGAACTCCGGAGTTAAGCGTGCTCGGGTAGGAGTAGTCTCAGGATGGGTGACCTCCTTGGAAGCAGGTTGCTGCCCATAAAACCCCACACTGTTGGATGTCCGCAGTGGCTAAGTGGGGACAATATCGGTGGTGATATAAGTCGGGTCGCTACAAACACCATCACCACCACCATTAACACTTGATTGATCATCATCTAATGTAACATGTTCACCTAAACCACCACCCCTACCAGCCATGATTCTTATTGATCTTCTAGGTCGTACCATTAGATCAAAACATCAAGGAACATTTGAGAGAGTGAAGAGGCAATGAAGTGAAGGTAATGAATCTAAGGTTCGGTCTTTTGTAATTTGATTAAAGGTAACAAAATTTGGTTGTGTAATTTTTTTGCCTCATACACGTATTGTGTTTTTTACCGTTCGATTGTTTTGATTTTTGCAGATCTAATCTAACGGTTCAAGATAAAACTGCTTTGTATCTTATGTGGCAAAGTGAAAACCAGCAAAAAAAAAAAAAAAAAAAAAGCTTGCATGGCACAGGGGTATACTGGGTATTTCATCTCATTTTTTTTTGCCAGAATTTAAAATTGGAGGAGAAACACCAAACCTTTTTGAGTGGGGGTAACTTCATTTTGCTTTCAAACCCCCCGGGGGTAAATAATTCTTTATTCTATTATTAATTCGTTCAATTATTGAGTTGTTCCGATCCTAGTTGTAGATTTGTAGTACCGAAAAAATACGGTTATTCTGTAAGGTTATGTTATCACCAACGAAAAAAGAAACACACCCTATTATGTTATCACCAACAAAAAAAGAAATTATGTATTTTTTTCACATGTTTTGGCAAATATTTTTATGGAAATAATTAAACATAGGTTGTGCTTGTTTCGTTGGAAAAAATAGGGAAATCATCCAGGAAAACATGACACGTCAGATTTTCTGAACTTTTACAATTTTCTGGGTGTTTGGTGATATCTTTTTTCAATGGTCCCCACAAGAATATTTTGTTTAAAAAGCAAAACAACTTAGCATATATTACCGATTCACGAAACCCGAAATTCTCTGAAAATTTCTGTTCTCTCTCCTTTTCTCTCTTCTACTTTCTCTCTCCTCTTAGGTAGTTTTTTTGGTGAGTTTCTTTAAATTATTAAACAAGCACATGAAAATTTTAAATCGGAACGATCTACCAAAAACAAATTAATGAAAACCTGATTAACTTTTTGTTTTACAAACTCAAAGAATTAGGTTGTAAGACCTTATTCCAACTTTTTTTGGCCAAAAGGACAAACTTGGAATTGTGACTGTCAAAAAGACAAACGCACATTAATAATTTGTCAAGGAGACAAACCCGAATTTTGACTTTATCAAAAGGACAAATGTTTATGATCAGACTTGTAATCATATAGGCCCTGCTTGGTTACCCTGCATGAAATTTAGCCTAATTTAATATGCTTGAAACTCTTGATAATTAGTTTTATGAACAAAATTTATGCAAAAGTTTGGTGTTATTTCAAAAGTGCAAAAAATTTACACCTTTCTCTAATAAACTTAGTAGGGGACCACCTATGATTATCTCATGTTTATGCAAGGTTTAAGTGGGGGACCAATAGGGTTTAAGCTAAAATAGGTTGGGGACCATTCAAATCAAAGAGTAAAGTTAGGAGGGACCACTCTAACTATAGATGGGTAAAGATTTGCTTTTTTTTCAGCCTAAACAAGCAGGGCCATAGTCACACTTTTTCAAAATTCTATTTTTACCCTTATATACATGTGATTGCCATTATGATTATACGTGTGATCATACACACTTGACCCTTTGATTTATGTGATCACAACTGTAATCATACTCATGATCATAAGATGTTTATATGTGATTAGGCTATGATCCTAACAAATAAATACGATTATACGTCTGATCATAACAAATAAATGCGATTATAAGTGTGATCATACATACTCGTGTTGTGATTTATGTGTGATTATAACGAATAAATGTGATTACAGGTCTGATCAAACTAAATAAATGTGATTATAGGATCTGATCATATGGTTACATATATAAAATCGCATTCCAACAAGGGTTCATTTGGGTAGGGTATAGTTTTACTGCATTTGGTGTTATGTAGCATATGATTAGACATGTGATCATATGATTATACGTCTGATCATAGGGTGGCATAAGATCACATTGAAACTAGAGTTTATTAGGGTAGGGTATAATTTTATTGTATTTAGTGTTATGTAGTATATAATTAGACCGTAATCATGTGATTATAGGTATGATCACAAGTGTAACACCCATGAGTTGGTGTTAGTCCCACGTTGCCAAGAAAGTGGTTGTATTCGTAGTATATAGAGCTTAACCATACTCTAACTAATGTCAATGCCTTTTGGGGTAAACCACATAGGTGGGCCCTGATCCAAAACCCTCTATTGCTGGATATCCGCAGTGACTAAAGGGGGACAATATTGACATTAGCGAGCGGTATGGTGCTGGATGCACTGGGATGAGCAAAACGAAATCTCAGGGCGTTACAACAGGTTGCATTCTAACCAGGGTTCATTGGGATAGGGTATAGTTTTATTACATTTAGTGTGTATGTAGTATATGATTAGACATGTGATCATAAAGAGTATTTCTGTCCAAATGAGTAAATTGTTATTATCCTTACAAACTTTACATGGAAACAAGCACAACCATAAAACTTATATAAAAAAAAATATAAAATACATTTAAAAAACACACCCGGTGGGACTCGAACCCACAATCGCTTGATTAGAAGTCAAACGCCTTATCCATTAGGCCACGGGTGCTGCTGTGCTCTTTTATTGCTCCCTTATAAATTTGATTCATTTAAAATGTGAACCAGACCAAACATTCCAACTCAAGCATAGTTTAGCATTACTGCTTCTAGAAGATACTGTTGTGCAGCAATCGGAGAATTGGGGTTTCAAAACCAAAGGAAATTCCATTTATAAATGCAAACCTGTGGATTGCTTGGTTATTGCTTTCACTTACTTGCACCATTCATCTGTAAAACTCACTTGTTCATAATAAAATGCCATGACTAACACTGCATTGTTATACACCAGCAAATTCAGCTATCAAGATAAAAGTACAGTACTTAATATCTACCAAGAAGATGCACTCATGAGATGCGCAGTTCCAAACCTACATGTTTTCACTGAATTTGACATAGGTTAGGAGTTCCATAATCAGCAAATCTTTTGAAAAAGCAGAAATTCCACCCATCTTAACCCCTCGGTTTCTTTCACCAAAACGGACAAACATTTACAGGATTGTGGAGCGTAATAGGCAATAAAAGATGCAAGTCAAGAACCACCTCCAAGACTACTATGGATGAAATGATAAGAGCTTGTCAGATCACATAGAAGGAAAATTTGGTTTTTTATTTAATGGTGTGGGAATGATTCCCATTACAATACATATTAACCATAGCTAGTCAAGTAATAGATCTGGAACAGGAGAACCTTCTGCATGTCTTGTAAAGGATAAGTGAAACAAAGACAAGAAACATTTGCACACCACCCTGTAGGCCAAGAACTTCCCAATTTGGATCAACCATGATCCCTTCAGAGTTCAGATGATACACACATTTCGACATACCAATTTTTAAGTACTTGTGAAGCGCTGTAAGAGTAAGAAATCTGCTAATCTACACACTATTAATGAATTACAATCCCAAGTTCTTTCCCAAACCTTAGGGATATTTGGGCAGTCAAAAGTTACAAGATCAACCTCCATTTATTGAAAAGGGAAGCCAGAAGTTGGGGCTGAAACAGGTTAGTCTTCAAGCTCAATAATCTTCACAACGGAAGCATCACCAACTTTCTGGAAGACAACAACACGATCATGTGACTTTACTATTCCAGAAGCCTTGCCAAGCTCTAGAGCAACCTTTAGAACCGTCTCATTTGTGGCACTCGTGGAATCAGCCTGCAGGCAAATATCAGGATACATACACTGAACCTTAAACCGAAAGTCCAGAGAGTAAAGAAAAAAATGAAAGCTCAACATTTTTTATTTAAAGGGCTGAATACTTGGACATATAAGTCTCACTCTCTTAAACTTTAAACCGTCCTTGTCTGTGATTAAAACAGCATTCAATGATTTATTCTAGTATTTGAAACATTTGTGATCGGAAAGTTTGTTTATAACAATAGTTACATTGAGATTGATAAAAATCTGAAATATTATATACCCCCTTTTTGATATATCTGCCATTTAATTCTTGACAAAGTAGGATACCTATAATACTAGTGAGGGGAGGTTTAAGTAGTAAACCTATAATACAAAGGGACTCCTTGATGTAAATCAGTAGGAGCTGTAAATTTTTTCTGAAATAATGAAATGTGTTTCATCGACCAAAAAAAAAAAAAAAACAAAGTAGGACTAGGATACCAATACAGCGAAAGTGCAAGAATAAAAAGAACATATAATGGTATACATTGAAAGTTCATAAATATAAAACATTCATTTTGCAATCAATTTCACTTAATACATAGAACATTACTCCATTTATGTAAATTTTCGAAAGCTAATTCATTTGCAATGTGATAAAAAATTGTAATGAACCTACTTATCCATATTACCTTATAGTAATGCAATATGTAATCACATCATGTTCATACATTACAACAAAAAACCTAAATAATCTCATACCTCACTACAAAAGGCCCTACAGGATACGACATTTGGCATTCTGATATGCATTATTCGTGCCGTTTTGTCAAGATATAGGCATATCTATGCGTATCGGAGTAGTATTGGATAATCACATGCCACTAATTTTGAGTATTGTTAGTTCTTAGCTTATGCTCGATAATTTAATGAAAAGTGATTAAGAGTGGCACAATGCCATGTGACATTGCCATAAACAGCGATGTGTTCGATGACAGTACAATAAAATTTCCAACATGCCACAGTAAATCTTTACAAAAGTAGGTCAGAAACTATGTAGAGCATTTCACCCTATGAGCATCTATGCCTACTGAAGAGAACAAGCTTGAAGCTATAATATTTGCTCAACTCTTGTAACTGAACAGTGGGAAATAAGTCAAATAACGCTCGTTTAGAGCGATCTTGAGATAAATTTTATTCTTCAGAACAAAAGTAAACAGTTAGCAGTAAATGGAAAAAACAAAAAATAACTTACTGGATGTCGAGGGTCTGCAAGCATAGGGAAAAGGCCTCTAACAATAAATGACTGCCTTGCCTGGCCAAACATCACCACAAGGTTAGCATTAATTTCAATAAACAACACTCAAGGTGTGAAGAAAAACCCTTTATGGTTAAGGGAGATATTAGACTTTTTCAAATCGTCATTTAACAAAGTGCAACGACCTTTCACAATAATGTACTCTAATCCATCCAACTATCCAGATTCAAGCTTATCTTGAGTTTATTATTCGTTAGCAAAAGATACAAAAAGTACATTAAAGGTCAGTATCGTACCTCAAAGGCGCCAGTAAAACTCCACCGTATTTGATCAGTTTTCAAACGAGGGATTACAACTGAGATAATAGGCATTGTTGGCCTGTATTTTGCAATCAATCTGCGCCATAAAAATTCAATAAGTTAGAAACTAAATGCGAATCATTAGTTAGAGTTAAATGGAGTAACATATTTCATTCAGCCAATCAGGTTGATGATGCTGCTGATAATACTCATGTAAGACAAGCAATGTATAGCAACTAGTTGCAAAATAAAGAATTACCATAAACTAAGAATACAAAAGTTTTACCATATTATTAGATGGGTGATTTAGGTTTTCGCCACTATACTAATTAGGTTTCGAAGCCTCTTTCTTTGGAAATTAGGTTTTGGCCATGAACCACATGTTGAACCAAACAACAATTTATAAAGGCCAAAATACCCTTTCTTTGAAATTACATAAAAAGACACGATTTGATGTAATTCACTAAAATTCAACCATCTACATCTACACAAATCTCAAGGACTTTCAACCTGAACCTCTCTTTCTTTCTACTTCTATCTAATAGCAGCCATTAACAACAATTCATCTTCTTCTAAATGATGAACATGTTCAGAATTCAAATATGAAACATAACCCCATATCATCAAATGGAATATGAAACATAACCCGATACGATATCACTTTGAGGCATTTCATCAAACAGTTTCCTTGCTTTTGAAATCTCTGTGTTTTAAACATACCCACTTATCATGTTATTCCAAATTACAGTGTTTCGGTTTGTTAGTGAATCAAATCTCTCTACCTATTCAAATTAAATGAGAGATTTTCTCGAAGTCATAGTGTTGTGGTGGTGCTGAACTGAAGTAATGGGAAGTTATGGACAGGGTGGTGGTTGTAAAATTAGTTCCCACTACCAAGTAGAAAATAAAATTTAGATAGTAATTTAACACAGTCCATCATTGATCACTGTAACTTGGAACAAGGGGTGGAGGTGGTGGTGGTGGTTGTAGGTGGTGGTGGGGTCGTGGGCTAGTGACAAAAGGCGAAGGAAGAGGAGAGAAAGGGGATGAGAAAGAAGAAGAAAACTGTGGAAAAAGATGAGAAAGAAGAATCAGTGACGGTGGTGGCTGGTAGTGGTAGTGGTAGTGGTAGTGGTAGAGGAGGAGATGAAGTAGAACATGAAATTGGAAGAACAAGAGCAGTTAGATTATGTTCATCTGCACAACCTCTGATGACATGTGTTTTTCAAAAAATAATTTATTTATTTTCATCATGTGTACTGCACATGTATTTTCCAGGGGTAATTTTTGGTATTTAGGAAAAAATTCCGGTTTAACCAGGTTTTTATGGACTATGGTTAAAAAATGATGGCTAAAGTCTAATTACAAAAGAAAAAAACTCCAAAGCCTAATTAGTATAAACTTGTAGTGGCCAAAACCTAAATCACCCTTATTAGATACATTGTTCACAAATTTTTAGCTGAAAAAATGGTTAGATGCAACAACTCGTACCTTGCTGCCCTTCCTGTTGAAGTAAACACTATAATAACAGATGCCTTCACCTTAATTGCCGCACGCACCTAGATAATAACCAGATTTTATCTTAGCTTTATAAACTCCAAGGAAGTTAAATAGAAAAGGTTGTTTTCCATATTACGATATTATTTAACTATGAGATGAACTAGATTATTGATAACTAAAAATCCAAATATAATAGATGGGAACTCCCAAATAGAATACCGCGGAGGAAGCAATAGATTCCAAGTGGGTCATGGGTTCACCGACAAATTTCGCAGTCTTCTTGAAATACAGGGCCTGATTGAAAACCTTCTCTGCCTGAAATATCACATTCAAGTAAATGTCTGATCCATGTCAGATAATGACCAAGCAATAACAATATGACTGCAAAAGCATGGGAAATCCATAGGGAACACAGTTGGGGAAAAAAGCAATGACAAATAGGTGAAAATAGATGGCTCATATCCTTTTGTGGTTCAAGATCAATGAATCGAAAGGCTGCCACTCCTAGAGGCTAGAACTAAAATTGTATGTGCATGCTCAGAGTAGAATAGATGCCATATAGGTGGCCAATTGTGATGGTTGCCGATCAATAGCTCAAAATGAAACCAAGTGAAAATCAAATTCACTGTAATATGTTCACAAATTGAAATTCAAAGGATGTAGTGCACCAGGCATCCCATCTGAGTCTTTCATCTATTTAGGTGAGCTGAACTTTGTTGCATGTCTCTTAGTTGGACACTGGATAGTGGATACTGAATCGATAAATCCAAACTATCAAAGTCTGATGTTTAAACAAACAATGGAACAAGCACAACACACCATCACAGACCAATTTGTTTTTTCAATTTATAGATTAGTTGATATTTTAGTAATATTGGAAGTCATGTAGAAGCTTGATCAGCACACGTTAATGAGCATTTTCAGGTTTAAGATGTCCACCAAAGCAACAAAGTTACAGTGATTTACAAGATAATTTATTGTGCTTATCAAAAAAGAGAAAGTTACAGTAATTTATTTACAAGATAATTTATTACACTTAAATTATAGTGTATAGCAGAAGCTTCACAAAATAAAGAGAAACAAAACAAAAACATGACCAGATGGAGTTGCATTATGGATAAACAGTATTAGATATGGCAGGCAGGACGACTCACCTCTGCACATATTTTACCAACAATGGATATGGTCTCAACAGGGTATTGCCCCCGCAGTGTCTCAGCTCCTAAAAGAATCGCATCACAACCTGTATGTAATGCGAAATGATAAATTGATAACTATGAGGACAACATGGCAAAATGAACGAGCACGACTTATCTATAGCATTTTGGACATGAGCAAACTGTCTTCATGGAACATACCATCCAATACAGCATTAGCCACATCAGTTGCTTCTGCCCGAGTTGGTCTCAGGTTGTCTGTCATGCTGTCTACCACACGAGTAATCACTGCAGGTTTGCACGCCATGTTACACTTAAATATAGCAGCCTTTTGAAATAAGAACACCTGCAAGGACAGATAATTATTATTGGCACGTCATGGTAAATAGGCGTAGTTCTAATGACAAAGGACTAGCATCAATATCAATGTCATATAGAAGAAGTGAATCATAGAGATGACTTTTAGAATACATCATTTGACAAGTGGTTGGCTTGATGTATTATTGCATTAGAAGAGAAAGTTTCATGGAATCTAATGAACAAGCCTTTCAGTCTCAAAAACTTTTACGATCCTATGTTTTCATCAATACATTAGCACAACAATGACACAAATATGGTACCACTTCCTTAATAGCAGATGCAATCCAATAGAAAAACAGAACTTCATCACCCTATACTATGCAAATATAAAATCTGGGAAATGAGACATTTGACACGTTGGTCATACCACAAGCAAACAATCAACAGATAAGGGATGCTATTCTCAATGACAAGAACCTAACCTTCTCGGGTGGGAGATCTACACCTAGGTTTCCTCGAGATAATATAATTCCATCTGCTTCTTGCAGGATCTCGTCAAAATGAGTTAAGCCCTGCAAATGAATTTTTAATCAAATTGTGATAGAAACAGTGTAATGAATTAAAAGGAAATCATAAAGATGCTAATAGCTCAGTAACGAAGTAAACTTGATTAAGTAACTTTTCCATGAAGCTCACCTCTATGTTTTCAATTTTTGCAAGAATCTGGGTCTGCTGTAGATCACCTAGTTTAGAAAGAAATGCACGAGCCTGCCAACAAATGAGAGGATCCATTCAGATCAGCTAGTTTAGAAAGAACTCAAAGAAGTGTAATCTGTTGCAGTCGAATCCAAATATAACTTAGTAGATCAGAGTATGAGACATTAACCTTAAAGTAAACTATTGCTTGAAAGCAAACTTACAGTCATGCACTCATCAATGTATAGTACTTACATGGCGAACATCCTCTGCATGCCGGGTGTATGACAAAGACAGGAAATCGATATTGTTCCGAACACCCCACGTACTTATTACCTGAAAAATATTCACAACATACGTAACCAAACGTAACAAAGAAGTATTAAACATGGGGTAATATTAAAAAATATATGAATTGGGGCAACAGCAACATAAAAAAATATTCTTGGCGATTTGTTATAGAAGGTACAAATTTGGGATCCACATTAAGTTATAGCAACAAGACAACAATATTAATGAAGTTCCAATGATAAGTCCATTCCATGGTCATTGCAACTTCAATCATGTGAGATTGGTTGATCTAGAACGCACTGAAAGTAGCATTCTTTGAAATCAACAACTAACAATTCCCTCAAGAGAATACAATTTCAGTGCAACATACTTACTTCTTTATCTTTGTCAGTAAGGGTAGGTAGATCAATACGAATTTGAGCAACGTGCAAAGTGAACAATGATCCAGTCAGAGTAGCAGAGTTCTTTATCACACAAACCACATCCTCACCCTTTACTTCAGATACCTGCAATACCAGTTGTGGTCCTTACATTAAAGGCTATGATACGTCATTAAGCTTGCACTGCGATAATAGTTTACTCGTCCTTGCACCACATCTATGGCAGCCTGTCCTGCTCTTACAGTCACATTGAGCAGGATATCAGGTTAATAGGCCAAGTATCCTCGTCCTATAATCAGAAAGGGACTGAAAGGATTTTTCCTAACTTAAGAAACAGGCTGATTTAGCATTTCTCCGAGTTCACCAGTTCCCCCATGTCATTCAGGTCTATGACAAATACTGGACTTTAGAAACTGAGAATTTGATCACTTAATCAGCTAAGCTATCACTGCCTTACCTCCAACCAAACAGAAGTAGTTTCACTTCCTGTGAACAGGTATTGACCAATAAAGATAGTATCTCCTTTCTTTACTGCCTGCAGAGCACCAACTACTTCAGTTTATGTAAATGGAATATACATATTAACATTAAAATGCAGACTTGAAAAAAAAAAAAAAAAACTAGAATGGTTTTCCAACTTATTTAGTAGTACAATGTTAAGTTGTAAACAATGCAAGATATTTTAAGACAAACAGATTCCTTAAAACATCCTTCATTGTTTACTTGACTGATTTCAACCGTCTTGATGTGTTCCACTTCTACATGTACATTGCTAAATCATTTGATATAATAGTCCTAGCTTGATAAAAACAATCGTGATACTAGACCTTGGTGGTAATAGCATCATGTTTGTGTATTGGTATCGGATCCCTGCCAATTTTCACAGTTATCACTGAAACTGCTTATCTAGAAGCCAATGGGCAGACAACAACAACAACAAGAAAGCTACCAAACTTTTGGAATCAAAAGAAGATTTTGTGTGAGCCTAACTTTTTGTATACATGACCACTAAATACTACGATATTGGGGAGACCTTGAAATCTTGAACATTTACATATACCATCCATGGCTCATAAAAGATATCAATATAAAAATAAAAAGGATTGTGGGGACAGTTGTTGCTCACCTCTGACAACCCGTGGAAGTTGATCGGCAATAAATCTGAAGTGGCTTCTTGATCTTGATCTGGGGTTAGAACAACAAAAGATTCAGCCTCCAGAGAAATAGAATGCTCACTTTTATTGACAACCTGCAACTCTGGGCCCACTGTGTCTAGCATAACCTGATATGAAGAAAAAATGGTAAAGGGCGAGAATTAGTAGAAGGGAACCAACAGGTTTAAAACAACAAAAAAGGAATTGTTATAATACACACGCTAGTCATAATTTTTTTCTTCTTCTTCTTTTGTATTATTAGTATCTTTGCCAATGATTTCTAATCTTTAATTCCTTCTAATCTTTACTAAGGCTCAAGAGCATTGTAATTGTGTCAATGAAGAAGTCTCTAGGTATAGCTCATTTACTATGTCTCCTATGAGAGAGAGACCCTTGCTAAAGAATCAATAATTATATAATGAAAAATACTTTTAATGCAACAGTTGTTAAATGAAGCTCATGAATACAATAGTTCATAATGGAAATAAAAACCCATTAGGGCAGAAGAGTTGTAACAATCGGTGTTAACTTGGAAATGAAATCTGGTCAAACAGATAAACATAAATGGCAAAGAAAGAAAAAGGAGAGAAGTTTGAGGGTGTCACAGCACGTACTGCGCATAGTTTCTTAGTGGTCTTGATAGCAGACTTGAGATTAGCCAAAGTCTGTTGATGATATTCATTATCTCCCCATGAAAAATCAAAACGCCCAACTGTTGATACAAAATAAGAAACTTACTACTATAACCTCCAACCAGCAGATACAGCAAATTTGAATTAAAACATTTATAATTAATTAACTATACTGTAATTAGAAATCAGTAAATTAATCCCAAATTAAGACATGAAAAACAACATATATACGTAGTAATTACCAGACATCCCAGCGTTGAGACAATCAGAAATAACTTGAACTGATCTTGACTTTGGACCAAGTGTTCCTACAATCTTTGTCATTGCAGGAAAGAAATTCTAATACATATACAAAAAAATGCACAATCATCAAACATAATCAAGTTAAATAGATTAGCTAAGTTAGTAAAGAAGGATATATAATATAGAGTTTGAGGGAGTAGCTAGTTACAGGTTTTGATGGTTCAAGGATTGAAGCCATTCGAATTGGTTCTTCAAGAAGAAGATGAGTTCCATGCATTTTTGGTAATTGATTTCAAGGAAATCTACTCTAATTGATTTCTTTCTTGCTTGCTTGTTCTTAATATTATTGACTTTTGAGATCGATCAAAGAGAGTTGAAATGTTTTTAGAAACAAGAAGAAGAAAAGAGGATTGGAAGTTTATGTTTAGAATAAACGAGGAATACTGGTGACTGGTGACTGG
Organism: Aquilegia kansuensis; assembly: GCA_020826895.1. Classification (NCBI taxonomy): domain Eukaryota; kingdom Viridiplantae; phylum Streptophyta; class Magnoliopsida; order Ranunculales; family Ranunculaceae; genus Aquilegia; species Aquilegia kansuensis. The sequence continues at coordinate 14,610,453 of CM037005.1, read as the reverse complement.
TGACTGGTGAGTGAGGTGGTTTGTACTTGTAGACTTGTAGTAATAAAAAACTATGGTCGCCACGTGGAGCTGTGGTCGTCTCATTAGTATTTTTTCCAAACCCACTAAAAAATAAAAAATAAAAATGCTGCGTGGATTTGGTTTTGCAAAATTGTTGGCGGGACTGTCATGATTCATGAAGTAGTTTCTAAAACATCACACTGAAAAATCAAAAATCCATCAACAACAACCAAGATATGTATTTTGATTTCATAAACAGAATATATTATATTTCTACTACCGTTTGACTATATTTTTCAACCCTAAATAGTAAATATAACCTGTCTGCCACATACTGTAAGTTTTTAGTTTTTACTATTCTAAGGTTTTTCTTGGACATTATCCATTCTAAGGCCGGCCTGCATAGCAAAAAGTGAAGTGGATTCTACTATATATATACAGTTTATGGATGTTCAGGTCTTTTGTTGTCTTGGGTCCATCTCCAACTGCCCACAGCTCTGCCAGTGCCATATCATTTGAACATCACTCCCCAACTGTCAGCATCCTGCCATTAAAGTCCTAATCTCATTTTATATGACCACCAATTCCAACAGTTAAATGGTTTGCACGTATTCATTTTAAGCCAATGATGTGGAGGTGGTAACCATGTGATATAGCATGGCTTGTGTGTGTGTGTGCTGTCCTCCATACGTATATGCTCGTGCTTTAACCTGAAAAATGGATGCAAAGCTTTTTTGTGTGTAAAATATTAAAGTGCTACTTTAGAGTACAATATCAAATTATTTTCTATTACTAAAGATTTAAGATAATCATCGCAATTGCGCAAGGCTGCAAGCAAAGTAGCCGACCTTGTTTACTTTGAAAACACAGCTAAAACGTTTTCTTCTTCGCTCGCTTGCTGTTTAAAAAACTCTCTGCATTCTCCGCCATCATCAACAGAGAGAGAAAGAAAGAAAATGGCAGAAATCAATGAAACAAAATCGATTTCTTCAATTCAAGATGAACAAAAACCTAATCAAAATCCTTTCATTTCACTTCTTCATAACCTTCAACTCAATTTCCCTCAATTCAACAACAAACAAAACAACAAAGTTGTTTCTACTCAAAAGGAGAAAGTAGAAACAGAGAATCAGAAACCTGATTTTGTTAGAATTCCTGATTGTAAGAAAGATTTTCCTGCGTTGACATTAGAAGGCGATGAATCCCAAGAACAAGCAAGTGGACCTAGAAACATGTGGCAGGTTAGTTAGTCTTTACTTTTTTATCTTTAAGTATGATTTGCTTATTCTTGTAATTTGTGACTTTGAAATGATTTGAGATTTTGCTTGTTGAGTAGTATTAGCTAGTTTAATTAGGGTTGGATTCATTAAAATTGCATAAAAATTAGTAATATTGAATGTGTTGTATGTAGAAATACATAACGCTAATTTCACTGTATTTAATAATATTGAACTCCTTCGTATTTGAATTTGCATTGAATGTTAGTTGGAGAAAAATGATAGTAATGGAAAATTGCCTGCTTTGTATTTGGATATATGAAAGTTAGAAGTAGTTGAGTAAATTGCAAAGTGGAAGGATCATTGGATTACTGTTGAGTATCTCACGGTGACATTTAGAACATTGGTGAAATTGAATAAATTCGTTTCTCAGCTACTCTATTGCCTAGAAAATGGAACATTTTTTCACGTTTTAATTTTGCTCAATGAGTGGATTAGCTGTTATATGGGTGGAGTCAGGACTATGATGTTAATATACAAGGAAATCATAATGTGGGAACCTTAATTAATTTTGATATTAATTGATAGTGGGATCTGCATCTCAACCTTGGGTTGTTTCTTAGATATACTCTGAGATGAGATTCTTTTCGTGACAAATTGACCAGTTGGGAGCTTGCACTTTTTGACTTATTCCTCATTGGTGAGTGGATGAGGTAGATATCAGAATGCTATACTTCAGTACTTCACTGCTAGCAGCATACAGATGGTAGGTAATTAGTTGAAGTGCAGTCACAGGCGCGCCTAGGCTCTGAGTCTAGGCTAAAAGCGAGGTATGGTGCTTAGTTGTAGGCGGTGCTCAGGTGTGTTAGGCTCAGTTTCGCTTTTGGTCGCCTAGGCTCGCGCCTAGGTGAGCCTAGCACTAGGCTCAAGCGTAAGCCTAGGCTCTGGGTCTAGTTTTAGGTGTTTTTAACAATTTGGGCTAGATTTTATCCAAATTTTATTTAAACCCAACATATTAATTAATACTAAGAGATAGATCTAGGGTTTTATACTCTAATATATATGATCGCGGAGAAGTCTTCTTTCTTTCTTGGTTTCTCTTTTCCACTCTTCTCTCCTCTAGGCTTCTTCCCATAAGGATCTGTTGGGTTTGGAGATGGATGATAAATTCTAAGTAACATTGACACGGGTACGTGTGTCGGTGTCCGATATGGATACGAAGTGTCCGACACAGCATCCTAAAACCAATCGACACGTGGATACAGATTGTGATTTATGTATAATACAGTTTTTTTCGACATAGAACATAACATCTCTCCTTCTCACCTTTCTTTTTTTATCTTTACTTTGATTGTAGTTTGATGAAGTATAAATTTTTGTTCATATATCAGGGTTTTTATTACAATTGTATCTGAATCATGTGCATAAGTTTGTAAGTGTGTCGGACATGTCCATGTGTGTCCGACACGTGCGTCGAGTGTCCGCGTATCCGACACGGATTTTTTGGCAAGATGGAGTGTCCATGTTACATAGAATTGATAATTAATTGAGTGGGAAATTGGAACATGGAACTTGAGCTTTAAAAGGTTTTTTTTTTTTTTTTTTTTTGCATGTTTCTACTTGCAAATTGCTATTTAAAACTCGTGTATGATTCCATTCTATTGAAACTTAAGTAGTATGATACATTATTAGTCTTGAACTCTTTATTATGACTGTTTGATTTGTCTATGCCTCTCTGGTATTGTTTGTTAGTCAAGTAACCAAATGTGAACTTATGTTGAAGAATCTATATTACATAATTATTATATGTAATTCAGTAAAAAAGGTGGATGTGCTAGGCTCTCGCCTAGGCTCTAGACTCACCCCAAACGCCTAGGTGTCGCCTGAGCCTCTAACCGCATATAGTTCCAACCAAAGCAGAGGCATATGGATGGTAGCTAATATAAATTGATTACATAGTTGTGGTTAAACCTTTAATTCATTGGTTTCTACATGTCCAAACTCCAACTCCTCCCGAAAAATATTGCAAGGGCAACTTCAAGGAGAGAAAAGTGGAAGGATGCAATACCCACCGTTTAGGCCTTGGGCATGAGGCACAATTAGATCATGTCATCATGTTATCCCTCCGCGCGTCTCAACCAGATTGTGACTGTCCAGTAGATCTCTCTTAATATTTTTGGAAAGCACAACATGAGTGGAGTATGCTCGTAAGCTAGTCAGCTTATGTCTGTTTATGAATAGGTGTTTGCTTGTGAAATCCCAGCTTCTTTAGCCCATCCTTTTTTTATTAGAAAAACGTGTACTACTTGTGTACATTTGTTGCATGCACTCACACACACGGTTTCGCAAATACGTAAAAACCTTTCCGAAATAAGATGAAGGATACTAGGTCTATGAATGTGGTCAATTGTTTGTTCAAAGAAATCACCACACTGTTAATTAACTCCCTTAAAAATTTTAAATTTTAATTGTTAATTTATATACGTAGACTTTATAGCCATGATCAATTAAGAATTGAAAATTCCACTTTCTTCATGAATTACACAAAATGAGATGCCACGTATTAGGTGGTGGGTAAACATCGTTTAGCGTGATTGTATAAAGAGTCCTAGTTGCAATGCCTTGTGGAGGATTTGGAATGCGTTAACTCCACAAATATGAGGTCTTGGAACTAATACACAGTACTTAATATGCACTTCATTCCAAACATATTATCATGATAAATGTTTGTGTCACTTCGAGTTAGAAAATTGGTTGGCACAAGTTTTTCGAGCAGGAAGGGTTTTATCCCTGGAACATAGTATAGGAGATGGTACTAAGTGGCAGGCTTGAGATAGAATTTCAAGTGTATTAGCAAGACTAGTACTTCAATAGTTTTGTTGATTATAAGTGTTTTTTAATTTTTAGGTGTTTTCCCAAAAAAAAACACACCAATACTAGGCACTTTGTACCATATAGCACCCATCATGAATCATTTAACCAAACAAGCACCTACCGCACTTAATAGTTTTTCATGGACAAGTTTACCCTTTGTACTATGTCCTCTACAACTCACAAGTAGACAAAAAAAAAAGGAAATAACAAAATAAAAAAGATTTTGAATTCGTTTAATATTTGTAAATTCTATAACTTATGATTAAGAATTCGAAAATGAATAATGTATATGGTTGGAAAGATCTCGACGAGATCTATCAAACAAGATCCCACATGACTACTAAATTATAAAGGGTCTTTATAATTTAGTAGTCGTGTGGGATCTTATTTGATAGATCTCGTCGAGATCTTTCCAACCATATACATTATATTCGTTTTCGAATTCTCAATAAAAAAAAAATGGAATTTAGTAATTTACAAATATTAAAACAAAAAAGTTATGGATATTCAAATCTTTTGTTTTTTCCCCCTTTTTTTTTTGCCATTTGCGGGTTTTAATGGACATAGTAGAAAGGGCAAAATGAGTAGTGAAAATCTAAAAGGCAAAATATGGTGGAGCAGGGTGCTTTTGTTTGGTAAATGTCTGTTATTCACTCTAATGCTCCTAAATGGTGTTTTCAGGAAATTACCCCCTTTTTAAAACACAGTTTTATAATGCGCTTTAGACAAAGCTTCAGAATGCACCAATACTTTTTTCATCACTAAAAGTAATTGGTGTGATGAACAACAGCAAAATGAATTGAGTGAATGAAACTCAATAATTCACTCTTATAGAAGCCATGTTAGAGGCGTTAACAAAGAGTAGTGAAGAATGTATGAACACACTCTTGCATATAATGTTACCAACAACTCTTGCATGAGTCATGAGTTATATGCACATTATCCACCACTCATCTTCTTTCAAGTTATTAACATGGCTTCTCATACCATCTTCCTGCTACCTCTTTATGTTCTTCTTTGGCCACTGGTGGTGGTTGTTCATTTAACCGCTTTTCATGATAAAATTCTTTAGTGCATTATGAAACTTCTAAATGAATTTGTGATCCTTAACCAATGGAAACTATTAGGTGACAGCGAACTTGCCCAAACTCCAAAGAAGTTTTTCTCAAGCCCTATTACTGGGTATAGTCTCTTGTTATATCCCTACCTGCAGTGGCTTACATCCATCTGTTTCAGAAATAGAACATACATTGCAAGTGTTGTGTGCCTACCAAATTTCACCTTTCATGTGCTATGCCCCAAAAGCATTGATGCATCAACATTCTTCTTTTATAAAAGCGCTGTGAAAATGTACGAAAGAATATCTTTCAATTGGACGGGAAGATCAAATTTGAGTATTGATTCCACAAAGTCCTGCCAAGTATAAAACCAAAATAAATGTAAATAAAAGGGGGAATTAGAGATACCCCCGGGAATAGTGTACAACTGTACACTCTTTGAGATACCCCCAGATTTGAAAATCATTAGAGATACCCCCAGATTTTCGTTTGAAGCCGGTCAACCAAGCTATTGACCAATGTTTGACTAGTCTTTATGACTTTTAGACCAAAATACCCTTTTCCAATTAAACTTTTAAATCCTAATAACATGTCACTCATTATTAGTTAAAGTAATCCCCACCATTCAAATTAATATGTCACTAGATCTATTCTTAGCCATTCAAATTAAAGGGTCAAGATTAAAACTTTCTCTCATCTTCCTCCTTTGTGCAACCACCACCTTCAACCCTAATTACCACCACCCACTACCACTATCTCCAACTCCAATTACCTCTAGCTCCACCACCTCCACAACCCATAACACATATTACTAACACCACTCTACCACCAACCGTGTATACAATTTCACCACCACCATCTCACAATCCCACCACCACCATACACATTACACAATCACACCCCATTACCATCAATTTCACATCCTATTTCACCATATCTATCATGCCATCTCAAAATCTTCAAACTTCATCTTCAAATACTCATCTCTACCATTTGTTTCATCTCTTTCTCAATGTACTTTTATTAATTTCTTCAAAACGAATTTCACCACGAATTTCTCAATGTACATTATAAATTAAAGCACAAAGTGGTGGTGGTGTTACATACTAAGCTTGTGGAAATAGTGGTGGTGGGTGGATGGTGAGATGGTGGTGTTGCTTGCTAATGGAAGTAGTAATGGTGGGTGGATGGTGGTGGTGGTGGGTTAGGGATGGTAGATCTTTAGTGGTGATGTGGCAAGAGAGTTAGTGATGTGTCATAAATTAGGTAAGTAGGATAGATGACTAGGATGTAGGTTTAAATTAAGGGAGGGGTATTTTTGTATAAAAGATATGAAGACTGGTCAATCTTTGGTCAATGGCTTGGGTGACCGACTTCAAATGCAAATCTAGGGTGTATCTCTAATGATTTTCAAATCTGGGGGGAATCTCAAAGAATGCAAACTTTTATGGGGGTATCTCTTATTCCCCCTAAACAAAAGAAAAAGAGAGAAGTCAAAGAACATAAACACACTGAAAAGAGAAAAAAAAAAAAAAGGAGAAATTACAGGCAAAGAGGATTCATATGGCTGTTCAATATCTTCTTCCCAATTATAGGAGCATTCAGGTATCCGCATTTGTACTTGGATGCAAAACTCTGGATAGACATTCACATTTCTCCAAGTATTTTTCCAGATTATTTACAAACCACATGAGGTGTCTTCAAGATCGCAGCCTACTTATGTGAATGATAGGTCCTTCCAGTGAACGTGGGTCTTTGTTTGGGGTATTGCTTGCATGTAATCGGCTTGAATTTATAGAAGAAAAAAAAAGATATAGTGAGAATTAGAGAGGAATTTTTTTACATATGAGGCTAAGCAACACTGACACGGGCACGAAGTATCCAACAAGGCATCCTAAATCCACTTCGACGCGGAGAGTCGGAGACACAGATTGTGAACTATTTGTAATATAAGATCAACCATAGAGAATAACGTCTCTCCTTCTCACTTTGTTTTCTATCTTTTCTTAGTTCTAATCGGATGAGTGGATATCTTTGTTCTTTTTGCTTCATCTTTTCTTCTTTGTGTTCTTTTTCCTCATATATTAGCATTTTAAATGAAACTCTAATCGAAAATTATATGCATCAGTTTGTAAGCGTGTGCAACATGTAATCGCATGTGTCCAACACCTGTGCACTGTCGTACTCGTCCTTGTATCCAAGACGGATTGTTTTTTTTTTTGAAATAGGAGTGTGTGTGTTACATAGGTATGAGATGGGATGGAGGTAGTAGTAACATAGGTGGTGTTACTATCATTCATCAATTTGAAGGTGGAAGAAGACCAAGTAAAAGAAGGAAGAGAAGTCTCATGGAACTATGGAAGTGGAAAGTGGGAAAATTGGGACAAAAGTATTCAAGGTTTATCTTCCTCTTCTCTTTAGCCCCCTCTCCTCTGTCTCTTATTTCCATCATCAAACAAAAGCAGAGAACTATTTAGGCTTAAGAATGTATCTGCATGAAAATCAACATCAAGCTGTTTTATCTTAAATTCTATATGTCCGAGAGGTCCCAATTCCATAACAGACCGTGCAATAAAAAATCTGATTCTTTGATCGGGTTTTTGATTTGAAGTGTAAGGTGTTTGCGTTTGGATCTAGATTATAGGGTTTAGCTGGTATCCACACTAAGACAATTTGAGTGACATGAAGGACATTTCCCGTTCTGTTGTTTGGCTCTGATTTGCAGTTATACTACTGATCATAGTTCAAAATGCCAAATAAGAGCGAATATCCAACCTCTGAAAAAATGGATAATCCCGAAATTGGCACTTTTGAAGTCCGAGTATACCCGAATTCAACATTCCGAGATTTTGTTCCTGGAAAAAAGGATATATTGGCTGGATATCCGCGAAATCACGGTATTTTGAACTATGCTACTGATCATGCCTTGAAATTAACTTTTTGTTCACTCTTAACTAGACTAGCATATCAAGACAACTTGCATGTTCTTAAAATGTTGAAGTTTCAAGAGTTTTTCTCAAGACCACCAAGCAGTTACTATTCCCTTGTGTATTTAGTAGGGTATGTTGATAAATAGCATGCTTGAGAGGAGAAAAATAGAGACCTTGCAGGAAATTTGTTTCTGATGGTTTAAATAAAAACCTCAAATCTTGTAACAGATTCACAACCTTCATTGAAACTTTTGCACATGTAGCATTGTTATAAAATCGGGCATCTTGATATGGCTCTAATCCTAAGTTGAATGTGTTTTTTCCTGTCGACAAAACTGAAATGACATGGAGGAGAATGGCTTGCTCCTTTTGTTGACAAGTAAAAACTGATATTTTTTGTGTATAGTACAGTGATTGATATTGTAGTACACCTGTAACTAGAGTTGCACATTTGATATCAAAATGGTTCTGGTGGTTAGAAAACCATCATGGCTTCAGTCAAGTGACTTGAAGCAAGATACCCCTGTTACATCATTGTTCCACCACCATAGCCATTGACCCTTACTACCAGTGTGACGTCGATCATTTCTCTATCTCTGATGTGCGGTTAGGTGCTGGGGTCAGATTGGCTTCCCTAAGGGACCATTTGAGCTGCAGATTGTAATACTCTTAGTGAGGCATATTGCTTCCCTGTCCATAAATGTTTCCAGAACTGTTGAAGAAGTTAGGTAGCCTGAGTGTTGTCTTGAACTCTTTTTTAGCCAAGAGCTTGACTGGATGAGATTCTTTATTTTACAGAACTACTAGGCCGGATGTTCCGAACAGGGACAGCCCCTAAATGACCCTGGTATAAATCGAAAGGCACACTTGTTTTATATGTACTTTTTATTGGAAGTGAACTTAGTTTGGAAATTAACACATATGACAAAACTTCTTTAAGTAAGAAGATTGCAAAACATTAATAATTCCTATGTGTGATTGCCGTGTGTTATGTTGACATACTTATTTCTTCTGCTTAACAAGTAAACATGGGTTTGTAATCACCGCAATATTTGTTTTTGGTATGGAACTATATCTAATTTTCTTTTTTTTTTCCCTCTTCCAAGGTGTATGCTCTTGGTGGGTTCATGATTGCTAGATGGTTATGGGCTCGATGGAACGAGAAGAAGGCTGAAAATTCTAATAAAGAACAACGTCCTGGAGATGATGAACCATCCTCGGCAGATACTTAGTTCTGTAAAGTAGTGATTTGCTTCACATACTAGAGTTCTACTAGTGTCATACCAAATTATGTATTTGTTATACTGTTTTGCTGTAACACCATAGCCTTTGTTGGGTTTGACAGCAATGGTAAAATTTTATTTTTACATAAAGAAGTGACAAGTTCAAAAGCAATTTTTGCTTGGTCTGCACAGCTTCATATAGTAGCTTATTCATGGGTGCTCATGAGTCATGATAGATTGTTGGGTCCATGTGATCATTTTGTGTTGCAATATGGTACCAGTACATCTGATAGTTCTTTGTCTACTCAGTAACTTAAGCATAGTTTAGTTTGTTGATTAGAAGCTATTTCACTTTCAGTAGTAAAGGTAAGAAGTTGAATATTTGTTTGAGTGGAGATGATATGTTTTGATGTAATAAGCATTTGATACTAATATACTAAAGGACCAAGATGGTCCCTTGCTTGCAATGCAGGTAAAGGTGGCTAATTTATGAATGTCAGTTGATACTTTGTTGTTGCTCAATATCACAATTTTGTGTATGGCATCATGGAACTTGTCCAAAATTAATATAAATACAGTAGATGCTAAACACTTTAGTTAGAGATTCCATTAGTTTCACATCACATTTTGGAAAAAAATAAAATAAATAAGCAATTGTGTGATACCAATTACATAGCATACATGTATTTTAATGAACTGAATGAGTCAGTGCAATTATTTAATCTAATGATTCAATGGATGATAACCATTACACTAATTACTACTAATTAGAAAATGAAGACGTGATAGGAATGAGTATAATAATCTGATCTTGTTCTATACAATACATGAGAAGGTGGTGAAGGTGTGGGGCAAAACTGCTTTTGTGCTGTGTGTCTACTGTCTAGCAATATGGGTGGGGGCTGGGGACTAAACTGCACTTTTAGCCGGCCGTGAGCAGTGACCCCAAACAATAACATCCCCATCCCCCACTATAATAGTTTCCGTTGTGAGTAGGTCCTGCAGATAAATTAAATCTCATGGCCAACACAACATATGTATGTAGTTAGTAGAGGTTGCTGTCTGTTCACACATTTTGGTAAGAATAATGCTACAAAAGTAACTCTGTTGTGTGCTTGTGTGTAAGAATTTGATCCACTAACTAAATCATAATGTATTTCATTACTAAAACCAAGCAAATTACAACTCCTCAGACCAATTCTATCCCAAAGCCAAACAAATAGGTATCCTTTCGCCCCGGTGGTCCTTGTAGAATAACCACACAAAGTATCCAATTCTTCATCAAAAGCTTTGTTTTATTACACAACCAACTAGCAAATCAACCTGAACAGTAATTACATGCATGCAAATCTTTACACAAGTTGTTGATTAACCTTTCTTTTCTCTTGTGTGACTTGTGTTGTGTCTACAAACAAACAAACATACTTCATTCTGATAGTCAATGATCAAGTCAGATATTCTGACTAGGTCAATCTGACTAATTATTACAGGAAGGAAGACCCTTTGTTGTTGGTTGGTTGGTTGGGCCTGCAGTTTATATGTTTTGTCTGATTATCTCAATTGTATTTGGTTGGATTTTTCTTTTTTTTTTTACTTTACCTTTGATCCCAAAACAAAAACCACCACCAATGGAAATGGATGATAGACTCACTAATATACTGGAGTAGTAATTTTGTGTATGAGGTGGCTGTTACTCTTTGTCCTTCCTTCCACACGCCGCATTAGCATGAACATGAACATGAACATGACAGACAGCAGACATGAGAAGTGTTGCTTTCTTTCTTTCTCCTACTTTTCACCAACATCTTCTTCACCATTACCATTACCATTACCACCTACTAAAACTATACTAATCAAGTAATCATCATCTTCTTCTTCTTCTTCTTCTTCTTGTTAATTATCTGTCTTACACCAACTCACAACTGAGTCAACTCTTTCTTTTTCTGCTTTGTTCTTCTAATGGCGTTGGCTAAGCCTAAGAGAGCTTCTGGATTCTACCTCAAAGACAATAATTGGTTTGTACCTTATTTCTTTCAATTAATCTCTCTTTAATTTCTCTCTCTTTATTCGAATTAACGATCAATGCCCACTACACTTCAATTAATTATGACAATACACCTACTTTCAGTCTGGTTCGATCATGGCGTGATGAAATTTAAGTACCTAATTAAATTCCATTGTGTGTTATTGATTTCTTTTGATTTTTGAAATTTATAAACCAATTTAATTATTATTATAGATAGATAGATTATATTTATATATATGTGAATGAAAATGGTGTTAAACTTTTATCTTAATTATGTATGTTACTTGTTGTAATACTGTACAACTACAGGTATTGCACTACTGGTCTACCAAGCGATCTTACTGTTGAAGTTGGTGGACTATTTTTTCATCTACACAAGGTATTCTTCACTGCATTGCCTTCATTCATAAGTGTCATAAGGGGTATTCTTATTGTAGTTCATGTATGGAGTAGATCATTAACCCTTGTTTCATCGATCAATCAGCTATAATTTTTTTGTTGTTTGTCATTTATATATGTTGGATTGAAGAGCAAAAATCATTAGACCCTAAAGCTCTCCTAACTTGAATTTATCAAACAACTCATCTGCACATCTTTTAAATTATATACAGTATCTACCAGCTATATATGTTTTATTACGCACAGAATTACCAACCATCATTTGTAAAATGGAAGCTAACCTCTTTTTTTTTTTCCAACCAACATGTGTCAAACAAATGATACACCATTAGACAGACTAATTGTTTTTTCAGTAAACAATGTTGATGGGAGTGTTTGGTATTTATGAAGGAAGATTCTGTCTTTGACAGTTCAGTTTCCATCTTGAATTCAGTTTTACTGGTTCATATATAATCCTATTCAATTCACTAAGATTTTTGTATGACAGGAGTACGGGATTACATAAGACTACCTCTCATAGTTGCCTTCTTGGCACTTCAAACCAATGAGGCAATGAGAAGTTACTTCTTACAGTTGAAAACCCATGAAGACAAAACCAATTGGGAGAACCCTCATGAAATTCTTCCGCTTTCATTAACTACTCTGATAATGAATTTTCTATCTCTCTTTGATTTAAGAGCTTCATACACATAGTTATATGCAGTAATGGTAGTATACCAAGTCCTAGTTGAGACGTACTCTAGAATAGAAGCTGCGGATAATTTCACTCGTAGGCATTTTACACCTCACACTTGCATTCTGGGGAGTAGGGACTAAACAAGTAAACAAAATCTGGAATGTTCTGTTAATTATCTTTTGCTTTGCTTCCACCTCTACCTGTTTAAAATCCTGAAGCCCTGAACTACTGCATCTTTTTGCGCCATTTTAATGTTTGGGGATTCACCCTGTCATTTCTCTTGTTTTCTGTACTTTTTGTTGCTGTTGCATTACTTTCTCTTTGTAACCTTCTCATTTATCCATCAATTAATGTCTACTTATTAGTTGAAAAAGATAAACGTTTGGGATTCATTTTAGCTGTTCAAACTTAAAATACAAACAAACAAAGATGTTTATCCAGTCAGGTAAACTTGTTGCACTGGGTGTTGGTCGGCCTTTTTCTATGGTGGCAAACCATTGGATGTGTGTTACATGTACCTGCATGCCATTGGAGGCTGTCATCACATCTCTTCGATGTGTATACAGTATATATACTAATAGATTTTAGTTTCAGAGATTGCAACTTATTTTAATTTGAAAATAATTTGTGAGTTATCTGTCTAAATTTATTATCATGTTCCATTTTAACTTATTCTATAGTAAGTTTGTTGTAGCCACTGGCCAGGCATTTTGCATTTTCCCAATACTCTATATTTTCTTTAGAAAATTGAAGTGTACCTTGCAGAGTGTTCATTGATTAATTATTTTAATTTTTTTGTTAACCACTGAAATATGTTTGATGACTCACATCATTTGATTACTTTCTTTCGTAGTACTCTAGCCTCTAGGTAATGAGTGAAGCTACATTGTAGACTTGTAGTCTAGATTGACGTAAAATATTTCCTTCTAACACTAATGTTATATGTTTCCAGTTCCCTCTCATGTCAAGATGTGGGAAGATAGCGAATATATTGGATAAATCTCAAGATACACACGAGGAGTCTTTCAAAATAAAACTACCTGAATTTCCTGGTGGTCCTGATACATTCTTGGTTGTGGTGAAATTTTGCTATGGAGTTCGTGTGGAATTGTCATCAAAGAACATCGTGGCTGTATATTGTGCAGCAGATTATCTCAAAATGACAGAGGAGTTTGGAGAGGATAACTTATTAGCCAAGTCAGACACATTCCTCCACAAAAATATTCTTCGTAACTGGAAGGATTGTATATTGTCTCTTCAATGCTCAGACCCTGTAATTCGAAGGGCTGAGAAGCTCAAAGTAGTGAGCAAATGTTTGAATGCTATTGCTATGATGGCCTGTACAGATCCAAGTTTGTTTGGATGGCCGATGATGATGTATGGTAGCTTACAAAGCCCTGGTGGAAGCATCTTATGGAATGGAATAAACACAGGAGCAAGAATCAGAAGTGCAGAGTCTGATTGGTGGTTTGAAGATATTTCCTATCTCAGTGTGCCTTTGTTTGAAAAACTTGTTCGCACGATGAAAGAAAGAGGTATGCGACCTGAAAACTTAGCTGGTGCTATAATGTACTATTCCAGAAAATATTTGCCAGGTCTTGGCCGGTGGCAAGGTGGACAGGGTGGCAAAAGTAGAACTTTTACAAGTTTTAGCATGACGTCTGCTGCTGTTGATCAAAAGGTTCTGCTAGAAAGTATTGAAAAACTTCTCCCTGAAAAGAAGGGAAAAACTTTTTGCCGTTTTTTACTGGGACTTCTACGTGTCTCTATGATACTTGGTGCAAGTAATAAGTGTCAGGAATCTCTTGAGAGGAGAATAGGGATGCAATTAGACCTGGCTACCCTGGATACTCTTCTAATTCCTACGTATTCAGATTCTGATACTCTCTACAATACTGATTGTGTTGAGCGGATTGTCGAGCATTTTCTGTCATCAGGGCAAAATGTAACTTTGTTCTCTCCATCATCATTCGACCTTGAAACATCTCCATCTAGTGGGCCGTTAAGAAGAGTGTCAAGATTGATAGACAACTATATTGCAGAGATAGCATCTGATGTGAACTTAAAACCTGAGAAGTTAAGAAATCTTGCTGAGGCCCTTCCAGATTCTTCCAGGTCCTTGCATGATGGCCTATATAGAGCAGTGGATATCTATTTCAAGGTTTGAACCTATTTATTGACCTCTTATTTTCCTAAAACATGTCTTGTTTGTGTTGCCGTCCATGAAAATTGTCTTTGGATAAGTCCAATGTCTTATTTATCTTCTTATGTTTATCACTTCATTGAATGTGTATTCCTTGTTTTATAAAACTTTTTTCTTATTTATTCCTTAGTTAACGTTAGCTATTTATGAATCATTTGGTAATGAACATAATTTGATCAAGTTGTGAGCAGAAGGTGGAATGGGAGGTTCTATCAAAATTAGTGAAAATTTGGGTTGATGCGTAATGTGGGGTAGGTGTACTAGTCCAACTACTTTAGTTAATCGCTTATACAATGTTTAGTTTTTTCTTTTCTTTCTCTTTTGCTTAATTGGTGTTAATCATCATTGTTGTGACCAGAAAGTGGTCTATGTAAGAGATTTTATTTAGCAAAGATGATGGTTCATTGAAAATAGGGCAGGCAGCTTCACTCATCTTCCCAGAAATCAGTATCTGGTTTTATTTGTGTTGAACATAAGCTATAATCAATAAAGGAACAAGGAATGGCTGTGTGCCTGTAGTTGGTCACTTTATAACTTAATATCTTTAGCACGGATTCAAATATATTTAATAATAGAAGTAAAAAGAAACCTTCTGATATGCAATAACCATATTGGTGAATTTTAAATTATGAATGTTGCACAAGAACTAAGAATTTTTTTGGTTAAAGTGACGTAGTCATATTTTCTAAAACCAACCCTACATAATGATTCTGTTTTTACATTATCTGAATGGTGGGAAAAGATGAATATTAGCCAATTGGCAATTTTTGAGATTGTCTTTGTTTTTTTTTTTTGGAGATTCATTAACATGTATTAGAAGTTTCTAACTGTATAAGTATCTACTCATGGGCATTGTGTAGGCACACCCATGGCTTTCAGATATTGAGAAGGAGAAACTTTGCAACATTATTGACTACCGGAAGTTATCTATTGATGCCTGTGCCCATGCATCTCAAAATGTACGCTTGCCACTCAGAATTGTCCTCCAAGTGCTATTCTTTGAACAGTTGCAGTTAAGAACAGCCCTGGGTGGCTATGCACACGTCTTTGATGGTGAAAGTGGTCCAGTTGGTGCTACCACTAACCCCAATGATGTGACAGGCACAGGTCAGATAGTACGCAGAGGTGGGTGGGTCACAGTTGTTCGTGAAAACCAGGTCTTGCGAGTTGACCTTGAGAAGATGAGATCCAAAGTTGGTGAACTTGAACAGGAAGTTTCTAGAATAAAGCAAGAGGTACATAAAGTAACAAAATCTTCTAGCTCCCTCAGTTCTCCACGTTTCTTAGTAAGGAAGCTCGGGTGCAAGCTTCTGCCACGTGCATCAGATGCACAAGCAGATGTCATAGAAAGCGTGGTCCCCAGCCCGAGAGCGTCGTTTGATCAGGCACATTCGTCTTGCCATTCCAGACATCGGAAAAGCTTCTCTTTACTGTGAATATGGATACAATGATTTTAAAATTTACTGTTGTATACAAAAAAGATGAATACACGTCGAAGTTTGTAGACAGGAAGAAGCTATCCTCCCAGTTTATTGAGCCGTTGACATGGCATGCATGCAAGTGGAGAGTATATGTTTGCATGCAGTTTCTTCCTTGTCTCATGCATATTTCCTGCTTTAGGCCAAAGCCTATTCACCAAAGACTGCAGATATAGACTAGAGGTTCAAGAATACGCCAGAGCTATCCTTTGTGGTACCATACTGTATAGCTATGTGAAGAAAAGAAAGTTTGGAAATGTTGGGAGGTTGTGAAATTTTGTGATGAATTTAAGCTCCCTTAATTGATATAGTGACATGTTTCGAAACAGCATTATTGTGTTTATTTTCTTTGAGGTTATAGATATAAATGTACATGTTCTTTCTCTTTGGCCCTCGACAGCTGAGGTGGTATAGTCATCTAACATAACCATACTGGCTGCAGTTTGCCAAAGAATCTTTGGATTCATTCTGATTATTTTTTGAGGCATCCATGTGTATAATTGAAATGCACTCCAAGATGTGAACCTGTAGCACGAGAGTTCAAAGGTCAAACTGTAGCACTAGCCCCAGTTCCATCTTTTTGGGGGGGGGGAAACACCAGGTCCTTCTTGGAATCACAATATCACAGCTTTCTGAAAACCAAATATTTACAGATTATTTTCCAAATTCATGTTTTAATAAATTCGGTACATTTCATGACATTTGGAGAATTTCCACACATTCCCTTTGTAATCAACAAAGTTTGAGACCAATTCTGAATTCCTTTGTATTTACCGTGAGCCAATATTGTTATTCTCTGCAAGAATTTTATTTCATCTTCAGTGAGAATATGTTTTCGTGACTGAATGCTGCACATTGTAGTTTGTGTTCTCAAACCTGGTGGGTGATCAACACAAAAAATTCCAGCACAGATGATGCAGTGAAACATAGTGGACAAATCTTCTCATTAATATAAACAGGTGCTAGAAAAATAAATTGAATGATTATACATAAAATATAATGTGCTCAATTTACAACTTATATTGATACTTCTAATACCTCGAACTGTGACTATAAAATCAATAACTATTTTACCTCTTTGGCTTGGCAAAGAGATGGTTGCCCTTTATTCGCATATGAAAAGTCATGGCATGGTGAAGCCAGACTCCCGGAAGAAGTATACAAAGAAAAAGAAAAGGGTACAAGTGACTAGGTCCACCAAGTTCAAACCATACGTAAGGTTCTTGTCACCATGAGTAGGTAAGATTTCGTGAATATTGCAACCTCCTATGTTGGATTGCCAGTCATCAAGCAAGTCTTAGTCCCCTGAGGTTGCTAGAATAGGAAACATCTAATGGTCCCACCAGTTTCTTGCTTCACCTTTAATTCTTCAGTTTCACTGATTTAGTATTGTAATAGTAGTGACTTATCTAACACACTACTAGTAGTGACTTGTCTAACACACTACTAGTAGTAGTGACTTGTCTAACACACTTCTTTCATTATATATACAAGTTATGTCTCACATTGAGACATATAACTTTTCACCCTAATATTCTACTTCTAGTTGGTATCAAAGCCAAGTTAGGTCATGGTTTTTGGCCACCGGCCATTCTAACTTAGGTGCCGGTGGCCGGATCTCCGACAAAGTCATTTAGTCCATTTTGTGTTCTTGTGTTCCGCTGTTTTTCTGCGCCTTGTGTGCTGTTTTTTTTTCCGAGTACTGTTCTTGAGTACTGTTCACGGCTACTGTTCATCAGTGCCGTTCACCGGAATCACTGTTCATCAAGGTTTCTTTTTAAGATCCAGGTTTGTTGTTTCTCTTGTTGGTATGCGCCATTCATGTCCAACCCTTTCTAGGGTTTTGTGTGCGTTGTTGATGTCATACGCGACTTGTCCAGCCTTTTCTAGGGCCTTGTATGCGATGTTGCCGTAGTGCGCCGCTCTTGTTCAGCCTTTTCGAAGGCCTTGTTTGCGTTGTTGATGTCATGCGCCATTCTTGTCATGCGCCGCCATCCCTCTACAGCTTTACCGTTCCCGTCAGCCGTTTCAACGACTTTGTTACTCCTACCCACCGATAAGAACATGACCCCATTCACCACCACTATCGCCGACGTCTTTCTTGGTTGAGCAGCTGGTAATCCCTGCTCCTTTATTGTCTCTGCAGCTGGGATTATTGTACTAGTAGTGACTCACATAGCTTAGATATTATTGTGTGCTTTTTTTTTTTTTTCCGAGTACTGTTCTTGAGTACTGTTCATGGCTACTGTTCATCAGTGCCGTTCACCTGAATCACTGTTCATCAAGGTTTCTTTTTAAGATCCATGTTTGTTGTTTCTCTTGTTGGTATGCGCCATTCATGTCCAACCCTTTCTAGGGTTTTGTGTGCGTTGTTGATGTCATACGCGACTTGTCCAGCCCTTTCAATGGCTTTATTACTCCACAATCAGCCTTCTTTCGTCTTGGAGTACCTCATCTTTATTGGTTTTGAAGTTATATCAGATGCTTTGTGGAAAGTAAACCCTAGCCACCGAAACGAACATGACCCTTGCAATCACCACCACAACCTCTGGCGTCTTTATTGGCTGAGCAGCTGGTAATCCCTGCTCATTTATTGTCTCTGCAGCTGGACATCCCTGCAAACGGTTCTTCTCGCAGCTGGTCATCCCTGCCATTGAACATCCTGCCCGATGTCGTTCTCATGATACTTTGTGGGGGATGTGAGAGAACTTTTTTGTATTTCAAGCTGAAATTCAGAGTCTGAATGTTCAGCTTGAGGGGGAGTGTTGGAAGTAAGGGTATTGTAGGCTTTAGGTGTGTAGTTTAGTCCCACATAACTTAGATATTATTGTACTAGTAGTGACTTGTCTAACACACTACTAGTAGTAGTGACTTGTCTAACACACTTCTTTCATTATATATACAAGTTATGTCTCACATTGAGATATATAATTTTTCACCCTAAAAAAAAAAAAAAAAAAAAAAGCAGCACACAAGGCGCAGAAAAACAGCGGAACACAAGAACACAAAATGGACTAAATGACTTTGCCGGAGATCCGGCCACCGGCACCTAAGTTAGAATGGCCGGTGGCCAAAAACCATGACCTAACTTGGCTTTGATACCAACTAGAAGTTATGAGTTGAGATGACTAGAAGTAGAATATTAGGGTGAAAAGTTATATATCTCAATGTGAGACATAACTTGTATATATAATGAAAGAAGTGTGTTAGACAAGTCACTACTACTAGTAGTGTGTTAGACAAGTCACTACTAGTACAATAATATCTAAGCTATGTGGGACTAAACTACACACCTAAAGCCTACAATACCCTTACTTTGGTATCAGAGCTATGTGGGACTAAACTACACACCTAAAGCCTACAATACCCTTACTTCCAACACTCATAAACCAAATTTCCACAGGATCTTGATTTAAGTGCTGATGTGCTGTTATATGTTGATGAGGAAACTAAAATATTTCTCGCTGAAAGTTTTTCCCGAAAATCTCAACCTTAATATGTATGTCTCCTCAACAAACTTTCATGATCTATGATTATATCTATCTTCTTCTCTGTTTTTTACATTTAGTGAACCCTAATATACTGCACAATGTGTTTAACACATGAGTGGGAATAAATGCATGTGATAGCAAAAAAGTGGGACTAGCAAATATGAAACCAATTATTTCCTTCTGGTCCGTACTGGGTTAAGAAGTAATTCATTAATGAAATGAGAATATGAGATACTAGAAAGGGATAGTCTACCTATCTCTGAATGCTTTCACTCTTTCTAATAGAGATGACTGGATCTCGCCCATTTTGCCTTTCACATAAAATTCCAAAATCGAAGGTTCCATAGATATTCCAAAATCTTTCCCTTGCTTTCCAGGAACATCTCTCCGTGAAACGACCATAGTGTCACTTGAAACATCACGTGGTCCAATTTTGATCCTTACAGGGACACCCTGACAATGAAAGAAGCTGTTGTATTAGGAATGTGAGGAATTGAACTGTAATTTCAGAAGATGCTGCGGACATAAATGAATTAAACTTCCTTGAAAAAGAAATCAATTCAGCATCTTTCTATTCAAATATTATGGCGGAATAGAAAAACACTGTTGTACATTCGAATCACTGGGGCGATGAAGAATTTCCAAGTTTGCAGATCATGCTAGTTCAAACCACATGATGAAATTATGGTGTATTAATTAACAAGAACAAGTGTATAATTTCATCTCCCCAAAATTGAACTTCCAGCCTGGTGTTCTCTGTTTTGAGTCGTCCATTTTAACTTTGATCCCAGATGTTTTCAATACTTTCTCAATAGATACTGCCGCGTCAAGAACAGTCGCTTCTCCTCACTCTTCTTCCAAATTGGTACAATTACTACCTAATAGTATGCAACATAAAATACTTTATCAACTGACGGGGCATGAACTACGAAAGTAAGTTTTCAGTTGGACATTGATACACACCAACATGCATTAATCTGCATCAACATATGAACAGCCAAGAAATACAAATACTGTGCCTTGAGGTGTATGCTTGAGGCTATAGCCTCAAGAAATAGGTTGACTGCCTAGCCTCAAGATGCGCTTCACATGCGTTTAAAGTTATGACCTATTCGAGTTCAAATACCAACTACCAATGCCCCATTGAAAAGGAAGTTTTGGTTTATGCTAGGCAAAAGGGGCATTTAACAGGGATTCACAAAGGGAGGAATTAGTTTCTAATGTCCTTGGGACATGAAAGGAATTAGATTTCATGTTTGTATTTTGAGAGGGGAGGATTTATTGATGTCTATTGAGTGACGCTCTTGTTGTATTTTGGGCTAGTGTAAGCCTCTCACACTTTTAATGAAATTTGTGTTTTAACTGTTAAAAAAAAAATCAACAAAACTAACCATAAGTTTGTCCTCACAAAGTGATGATTGTACCTAAGCTATGAACTAAGAGGACAACTGTAATACTTTCTAAGATGCACGCTTACTTGTATCGGTGCAAGCTTTGGAGGAAGCATCAATCCAGCGTCATCTCCATGAGTCTGATTATACCACCTACAAAACGAGTGCTTATGGCCCATGATGTCTGCCATACATGTTGCTTTTGTCCACTTTCATCGGTAAACTGCCACAGATGAACAAAATGTGTTATAAACCTCAACTGAAAGATATCTATAGGAGTGATAAATTTTAGTGTAAAGGAATATAGACATTCTCCAACGAATAATCAATATAAAGACTCCTTAAACACATTAACGGGGAATGTCAAGTCAGTAACAAAAAAACAGACAAATTTATTAGTTTGTCAACAGTAAACATGGAGATGTAAGTCGTTAATGATTTTTCTGAAATATGGAAAAAGAAGGGTTATGGGGATGGAGTCATCCTTCATATAATTTTTTGAGCCACTATATGTTCCATTGCTATTCGACAGTAGTCTTGGATAACTACATATCTTCTTTTATTATTCGATCTGTACTTAAATTTTTTACATTACTCTGACAAGATAGCAACAACATGGTGCGCAAAAACATTCTTCACATTTCCTTCCGGATATTTACCTATGCGGAAAAAATGAAGAAAGAAAAGTGATTAAGAATATAGCGTAATATGGATTTGTCTCTATTGATTTTAAGAGGCTTTAGTGGCGTATTCCAACACATGTCGTGACTCGTGACTCGGGTTTGCCACCCTTTGGAAAAAATTTAGGGATTGAAAAAAAAATTAAAGAAAACCAAGTAGCTTTAAACACCTTTGTTCCAAAGGTGACCAAGATTATGACTAGTTCCAGCCTGTAAAGCCTTTTATCACCCATCATAGCCTCAATTGTATAGGTCCTTGTAGCACCAGCAAATGTTTCAACCTTTGATTTTCAACCAACAATAACAGGTACTGCAGGTTGCTCATAAGAAAATTTCACGTAGACATCAATCATCTGCAATGCCCGCGGTAAATAACATAAATTAGTGACCTTAGCTTGAAATGCAGTAAAGTTACATGGGATAGTCTATGCACAACACACAAATACTGAAGACCTCCTTCTCTGCCTCCTCTGGAGTTCATGAGCTGTATGACCCTCCTGCCATAGAAACACAAGAGTCCTCAGGAATGGTTTTGTGCGCATTTCCCCTCTAGCAACATTTACCCACTGGAGATAATAAGTCATAGCAGATGGATCCATCAGTAAGTACTTTCCATTTCACGTGTCACGAGGAAAAAGCCACATTTTCAAGCAACAAAATTACTTCACCTGATTGACCATAAGAGGGAGATCACGATAACTATCAATCCATTGTGTGAACATGTGATTTACAATGGTTTCACTGGTAGGCCGTAGGTCGCACCTGCAAGTACGTAAAAAGTGAAAGTAGCATAATTAGTCAAAACCCACAGTACTTCATGTACACAATTGAAGGTGTCATCAACAGTAAAGTCAAGAAAGAAAGTTACCACAAGTTTTTCTTCCAGTTCCTTCCCCCCCCCCCCCCCCCCCCCCCTCCGATAGTTACAACACCTAGTTCTGGACTGAAACCCTTGACATGGCTTAGCTTCTTTCTCTATGAAGGAGTATGGTATTAACTGCAAAGATGATCAGGATGTAACTAAGAAGAACTTAAAAGGTAAACCTGATAGAAATGGTGGCTTGCACGATATAATGGATTGAATAATTTTTAGTCTTTTACCCACATACAAGTAATATTTTTTTCCTACTTGTACTTCTTTGGTATACTTGTAGGCCTAATGATACCAAGAAACATATAACCCACTAAGTAACGAGGCCACTCTAACTCCCTATTCTGATGTATTTTGGTGTTTCTGCTGTATCACTCAATAGCTACAAATAAAACCACCACTGAGCATCTTAAAATTGGATAATACTACAAATATTAAACTTGGTTATAAGCAAAAAAAACGTTTAAATTTAGGTAACCCCAATGCGCATCATTCCAAAATCTCACCATAAATCGGAGCAAAAGAAACTATGTAGACATGAATGAGCTCATTAGATTAAGTCAGTCGAACCTGCGGAAAATACATATTACTGTGTCCAGTCTCTTTAAACTTGACATTCAAATACTCCTACACAAAAGGAAAGCAAACCCATTATACAAAAACATTAAAAGTTGCAAACTCATTTTTGGTGGCTAAATAAAACTTTTATTAATGTTTCAAATAGTTTGACAACCAAGAAGGTTGTCAGCGAGGGACAAGCTCACGTTGACAAGAAAAAACAAAAGAAGGAACAGACAGAAAAAATATGAAAACGGCAAAAATGCCCAATGGACTATGAACTAAGGCTTCATAATTCCGTCCCAGTTGATGAACAACTCTTCGAAGTGATGTGCCTTCCTTTCTGCAGTTCCTAATGCCTACCATACAGTTTCCTTAACCTGCGTCATCATCCGAATGACATCCTGGTGTCCATCTTATTAAATGCTTTCATTCGAACTCTCCAAGTAACCCATAGAACATTCTTTAATCTTCCTCTCACATCCTCTCTAAATTTGATGGCTGCAGAAATGGCCTCACGTGTGAGTTTTCATCAGGATCAACTGATCTCATACGTGAGGCCATTTCTGCAGCCATCAAATTTTTTGACACATGAAGAAAATATGTTGAATTGATTCTCATTGGAGTCCACATAATCTACGTACTTCCTCTGCTGCCATGTTTTTTTCCTTAAGAAAATCCGTTGTCGTAAAGCTACACCATAAAGAAATCTTATTGCTGCAATATCAGTTTTGGTTCAAAAGGAATCTGAGCTGCATTATTATGTTCTCTGCACTCAGCCACTCACTATCTCCTCATAAATGATTTGACAGATAAGTGTTTTGTTTACCCCACCTTCAGCCCATTTGGTCTTTTCTCGTCATTCAGAGTTACTTGTTCTAGCATACCTGTAATGTCTATCAGTAAATCAACTTCCCAGTCCCAGAATCCTGATCTGAGATGAAGGTTCCACTTGCCATTTCCCTAATTTGCCATGTCAGTAATTTCTTCTTCCTTGACATACGATTGATACTATAAAATCCATCTTTCAAGCAATAGTCTCCTAGCCATCTATCAGACCAGCATCTGACACTTGAACCCTTCCCCACTACAAAATCGACTCACTTTAAAAATCCCTTTGGTATCAAGGATTCCTTCCAACAAAGAACAGCCATGTGCTGCTGTAACTTTTTTTTTGTGCTCTATTCTAATCCCCCCAGTCCATAGTTTTTAGCAATAACCTTGCTCCATTACACTTTCTTTTCAATACCAAAGTGCAACATCCATTTTCCAGTCGATTAATTTTCCGCACATTAAGTCCTCCCAAATGCTTGGAACTGCAAACCAATTTCTTTTCACATGGGTATAAAGTTTCTCAGCAGCTACTGCTGTTCAATATATTCTCCTAGCTATCCCCATTGCTACCGTGTAAGAAATGATAGTAAATTGACAAATTAGACAGAGTACCCATGATTGAACTTAAGCCCCCCCCCCCCCTCCCCTTGATTAAAAACACAAAAAGATCCCAACTCCATTGATTTATTTAAACTTGAAAAAAAAAAAAAAAACTTACCACCAACTGGGCCATAATCAGCTAGTCAGCTCTGCATGTCTAATAACATCAAGATACCAAGCATTCAAGTGTTTAGAACGAATAGTTATGGTTTTACTACTATCCACTTGTTTTAATGATTTTTTGTCACTGTTAGTAATACTAGTATTGTTCTTCTTCTTCTTCTTCTCTTTTGGTGAAGATGCAGAAGAGGGTTTAACAGAGGGACAGAGATGACGGTGGTGGAAGAAGAATGACCGAACTGGGCTTATGGAAACAAAAGCATTTCTGGGGAGTTTCAGTGACCCCATTAGAGACTACACACAGCTCTTCAAATCTCTTCTTCTTCTTCGTCTTCTTCTTCCCTCAATAGAGTGATAGAGTAGACTATCAAACGGGCCGGGTTGGGCTTTCAAAGGTTGGGTTACGGTCCGGCCCACTTACTTAGTCATTTTCCTCACCATGGGTCCCGCACGTGCAAAAATAACGTCCCAAAATAATCGTCACCATCATTTAATAACGTTGCCGTTTCCAAATCGTAACGGCTGACTTCACGTCCCGTATTCTCCGTTATTCATTTTAAACAGAATCCAGAATTCTTCTCCTTCCATCCTAACGTCGTTTACTTCACCGTTTCTTCTCTCATCAAACCCTAACCCTAACTCCGTCTCTAATGGCTTCTTGCGACGACGATTTCGGTCTTCTCAGTGATCACGATCACGTGCATCATCATCATCAAGCTCAATCTTCTCATCATCTTCATTCTCCACCGTTTGATTCTCATCATCATCATCATCATCATCGTTTTGGTCCTAAACCTATGCCTCCTCTTCCACCACCACCACCGCCACCACCACCACCAAATCAATCCTTAAGCTTATCTCCTCTTTCACCAACCAAGAGAGTAGCTGGTGGTGGTGGTGGCGGCGCTAATGTCGGAGATAATGATGATGATGAGGATGAAGAAAATGAAGATGATTATAGTGATGCTGGATTTTGTTCTCAACCTAATACAACAACAACAATGACGAAAGGTCCAACTTCATTTCCATTTTCAGATGAAGGAGAACATTTTGTTGATGAATCATCTGATCTTAATAAATCAAGAGCAAATTCTAGACCAGAGAAACAAAGAAGAGATCGAGATGAACTTAGTGATGGTGGAACACCTTATTATAAAAGATCAAAATCTGGTGAATATAGGGTGGATTGTAGAAAAGATAGAGAAGAATGGAGTGATGCTGCGATTTCTTGTCTTCTTGATGCGTATACGGATAAATTTAATCAATTGAATAGAGGGAATTTACGTGGGAGAGATTGGGAAGAAGTTTCTGCGATTGTTAGTGAAAGATGTGATAAATTGAAATCTGGGAAGAGTGTTGAGCAATGTAAGAATAAGGTGGATAATTTAAAGAAAAGGTATAAAGTGGAGTTGCAGAGGATGAATAATAGTGGTACTAAAGTTACACATTGGGTTTGGTTTAAGAAGATCGAGCAAATTGTAAATAATGCTTCGACATCAAAAACTGTTTCGGATGAGGACAAATCTGTGGTTGGCTCCGCTAATATGCTAAGACAGGCTAAGAGGTATTGATTTTTTTTTTCATCATTTAGTTACGATTTAGTAGTATTTATTAAGATTTGACCTAATAAGCATTATGTAATGTGCATTGTAAACACGTGTAGTTTTGCATGATGGTTTAAGATCTTGTAATCAAAATGATAGATGTTTGTTCTTTATGTAAATTAACAGGTCCATGTAGATTATTTTCATAGTCTGTAGTCTGTACTTGTGTCATACTGTTTAATCTTGTGGAAGCTCTTTTTTGCAACCGCGTGTTTGGAAAGGAACTTAACAGAGGTGTATTTTACGTGGTTGATGGTATTAAGGTTGGTGAAGAGGGTGTTGATGACTGCCAGTTTGCATTGTCAAGTTTTTCTTATTATGATCTGTCTTTTGTGGAGTCACGTTAATTAGGACTTAGAGTAAACTTATATTTTTTGAAGTGGTGGTTACGCTGGAGACATATTCGGCCAAAGTTATTTGATATGGGCGTGAGACTAATTTGTATCTCATGCTAGAGGCAACTGGATTTGGATCATTGAAAAGAAAATTAATACAATGTTAGCCGGATAAAAAGTAAATTGGATGCATTTCTATTGATGTTGCGAGATTTAGCTGGTTGTCCATTTGACTATGACCAATAGTCTAGCTAGATATTATTATATTTTGGAGTAACTTGCAAGAAGGATACAATTGCCATCTAGTGTATCAGAATGGATATGATTGAGAAAAGAAGAAAAGGGAAAGGGTTTCACTGTTAGATTTGGAATAGAAGAGTATTAATACAATTTATAGCTTTTATATGTAGTTTTTTTTTTCAATGGTAAGCTGGGGTTAGGCTGACCCCCACCTGTATTAAAATCTTTTATACAATTTACCATCCATATCCTCCTTTAGGATTACATATAGAGACTCATCAGAGGACCAATAAATAAATTACAATGATTATCATCTCCTAGTTTCCCTGCAAGATAGTCTGTAGGTTGTTTGTTTTGTTTGCTATGACATATTGCTATTATGATTTGATGCTTAATGGGTCTTCAAAGTTTCATACGGCTCACATTTATATTCACATTAGGCTCTTTGATCCTTGGAGTTGGTCTAAAATTTCTATATAGTGCTTAGTTACATTTGTCACTGCTGGAAAAACTGTGTTGTTGGTTAAAATAAACTTTAGTCTGTATATAATATTGCATAATTCGTGACATTTCTTTAAAGTTCTAATCATATAAATCACAATAGATTCTTTTGTCTCTTAGACTGTTCTTTTGATGCCTGTATTTGCAGATATCCAACTGCGACCAATGTAGCTGCAGGTTTGGTCAATAAACCAAAATCGCTATCAAACCCTAGATGGCGAAGAGTGGTTTTCAAAATCAGTGGTGCTGCTTTAGCTGGCACTGGATCTCAAAATATTGATGCAAAGGTGTTTTGCTAGCTATGCTTTACCCAAATTGTTATGCATTATTAGTAATCTATCAGAGGTGACCTTTTGTTGTAGTAACTTGAACTGCATGTTTTTATTGTTAGGTGGCCTTGCTGATTTCAAGAGAAGTTGCAATCGCTTGTCGCCTTGGAGTAGAGGTACATCCAGATCCTCCACCATGTTATGACTCCTTGATACATTGTTATTGTTATTATTAAGTGTGTCTGTTTTTGTAGTTTGTTGACTTTTGCTCTATTTTACACTTCTATTTTTCCATAGGTAGCAATTGTTCTTGGAGGTCGTAATTTCTTTTGTGGAGACTCATGGGTAACATCTACTGGGCTTGATAGGTCTACAGCATACCAAATTGGGTAATTTCATTGTATTTGCATTCTATCCTTACCGACCTTCTTATTGTCTCTCAGTATATTCCTTGATCACAAACCAAAAATCCGAGTCAAAATTTTTATGTTGAAATCATCCCTGCATTCTTCTCTCCCTTTGTTTTATTTTAATTGTCAACATAAATTGATGATATCGGGAATACATGTAGTGGATCTTGGTGTTTGTGGGTTGGTGAAGAATGAATGATGGTTTGGATTCAACTATTTACCTTTATTTTGTACTTCTTTCCTCATCTATAGGATTGACTTTAATTATGATTAATTTCTGTACTTAAATTTCTATGCAATTGTTTGGATTTTAAACACGAGCATGCCGTAGAAAATATTGCTATACCCGCATCTTTACATAATGGAAAATACATGGAACATTGTGTATTTGTGTATCCCTTGTTTTCATGTTAGAATCTTTTTAGGAGGTAACTGTATTACCATCATGGATTCATGGTCCAATGGTTACAAATAAATGAAACAAATTGCTATTTTGGTCAGTAAACTTTGTCCAAATTCGCAATTGGGTAAGCAAACTTTTTTTTGTCTATTTGATCGGCAAACTTTTCAATTTAATACAATGTGTTCAGTCGTTGAGCTTTTGTCTCAATTTTATTAACGGGAATCTGTTGTGGCAATCAATTTTTACATATGGTAGTTAACTTTCACATGTGTGATTGTTAAATTAGACACGTCATCAATTCACCAATTATTATCTAACAACTATGATGTGATCAAAAGATTCCCGTTAACAAAATTAAGACGGAAGCTTAACGCCTGACCACATTGTATTAAATTAAAAATTTTGCTGATCAAATTGACAGAAAAAACGTTTGCTTCCCAAATTGCGAATTTGGGCAAAGTTTACTGACGAAAACAGCAAATTTTCGTAAATAAAGAATAGCTATGGTTTCTGCTGTGTAGTACTAACAGCAGCAAATGCTGGAGGGATGGAGTTTATTATAAGTTTAAGAAGGGATAAACAGCATTGGTAACAATTAATTGATTATTTCTGGTCTTTTTTTCTTTTCTTTTTTCAATTTTGAAGCTGTTTGATAACCTACTTTTATATCTCCCAGTGACCCAGATTAGCAGCATATCTAGCTGTCAAAGTACACTTGGACAATTGTGTCCATGGCCCAATAGATGGTTTCCCCACCCCTCTGTGTTTGCAACACACATCAGCATTGTTTCATAAGTCTCATTTAAACTGTTATATGATGCGTAAAAGTCTCACTTAAATTAGTAATTAGCAAAAAGCTTTGCGTTGAAGTGTCTGCCATAAATGACCAACCACACTAGATACTTACGTGCTGAAATGTGTAATGATGTCAGCATGATGGCGACTGTAATGAACTCCATACTGCTTCAATCAGCATTAGAAAAACTGGGGGTCGAGACCCGTGTACAAACAGCATTTGCAATGCAAGAGGTTGCTGAACCATACAGCAAGCGTCGGGCTATTCGGCATCTTGAAAAAGGAAGAGTTGTTATATTTGGTGGCATTGGTGCCGGTACAGGAAATCCACTCTTTACTACAGATACAGCTGCAGCTCTAAGAGCTTCAGAGGGTATGATCCAGTAATAATATTTGAGTGGTCAGGATGCTTCTAGCTCCTTTTATTATTGCTTCCTTGGTCTTAAAAGTTATATTGACGTAACACCTCATTCTTTTCCAGTAAATGCTGATGCAGTGCTCAAAGGCACCAATGTTGATGGTGTCTATGACTGCCATTCTAGAAACAGTAACAATGTTGCATTCGAACACATTTCTTTTAGGGAGTTGGTTTCCAGAGGTGTTACTTCCATGGATATGATGGCTATAACATTCTGTGAAGAAAATGGAATTCCTGGTTCGTTTTGTTTTTTTTCTTCCCTTTTGGTTTACCTATGGTGATTTTGCCCTAACTTTGTTTTTGTGCCCATGTAGTTGTAGTCTTCAATCTACATGAACCAGGCAACATTTCAAGAGCGTTGTGTGGGGAACAAGTTGGTACTCTGATTGATCAAGCTGGAAGGATTAGTTGATGCATTAGAAGCAACTAAGCTGTATCAAGTAGAATTGAGATGTGAGGAATCTGTAATCATGATGTACATTCGTGAAACAATTTGTTAGCAGCTGACATCATCATTGGCGAAGTTCGACCTTTTGGAGCATACTATACAGTTCAGCTAAAGCAAACTTAATTCACACCATCTATGACGTACAAGGACAAAGCGGGAGAACATGTACTAAAATACCGGCGTCCATTACATGATGAATGCCTCAGCTTACTGGTAGAGGTAACTTATGCATTGTTGCTGCAGTTTGTAAGATGTAGAATCACTATCTGTGTTTTGTGCTTGTATTGTTAGTAGGTATGTACAAATTATTAGTCATTATAAATTATTGTTTGTTTGTTGGGGGGAGTATAAACAATCTCAGAGACAGAATGTTGCAAAACAATATAAATGATATAAATGGACTATACCTTGGTGATTTGTATGGAGAGAGAAAGTAGTTTAAATTAAATATACTTCATGTTGGAAAAATCTTTCAGTGGTTATGGATTTCTTTTCTGCTCTCTTTCTAATGTATTGTTTTCCCTTATCTCTGCAGCTCCCAACTTTGGGAATGGTTTTACAATGCTAGTACTTATGACCTAATAAGTAATACCCTTGCAATTACATAAAAATTGGGGTAAAAATGTGCCATCACAAAATTTCACGGGGTATTTGGGTCAGAAGTGGGGTAATGATGGGAGCTATATGAAACAAACAGAATGTCGCAGTCTATTGAATATTGCTGGGAGGGAGGTGGTCCTTTATAAGTCTAGATCATCACCAAAGGCCAATAACACCCAAGTCCTTCAATAATTATGTTTACTAGATGTCCATATGGTTATGCTCAGTTGATCTATTGGATGATTTAAAATAAAAGAGTCTGTTGTGTCTTGTGAGACTTAACCATCTGTCGTGACAATATGCTGAGGCTCTTCTGCAGTCTGGCCATAATTTGTGGACAGTAGCCATATTCTAGATAGGCCAACAAGAAGGATTAATGTTGTAGACAGAGCATGTCACAGTAGCCTCTGTCACAGTGAGTAAGCATCAGAGTATTAGAACATCTGGATAACATGTAGGAAACATTAAGCGGCACTGAATATGCATTGTTCCATATGGATCTGCTGATTTTCATGTAGAGTTGATGTTCGACGTCGTAGTACAAAGTTGAAACACTTGTTTTTGTTATTCTCTATTGTTTTTATGTGAACTCATACAGTAGAACAGTTTTCGTGCATAAAATATCTGTTTTTTCTCTTGTTAAGAACATCTATATTAACTTTCACATGATTGTACACCCTGCTTAGAGATCAATACTTGTTATATATATTAAGTATAAACAGGTGAAAGTTTTTGCAAACAATTGCTTACATACATGCAACGACATGATCAACCCTGGGAGCGTCTGACAGTTACACAACAAGGTAATGCATATCAAGAAGATAAAGAAACACATTTGTACCTAGTAGTAGTTCTATAACAGCAGCACTAGTAAGTAGCTGGCACAGGATGATAGTTTAATACAATAATACTCAATAGCTTGCTTGAGCATCTTCAGTAGTAGCATTGGATGGTGACAGTGAACTGCGAGATGCATCCAAGTCTTCTGCCAATGGCGATTGCTCCACTCGAATGTCCTGAATCATCTTTGCCACCTCAGACATTGTTGGCCTCTTGTCTGCGTGCTCGGCCACACAGGCTAGTCCAACATGGAGCATAGCCACCAACTCTTCCTCAATATTCCTATACCTTAAAAGCTCTGCGTCAAACACTTGCGCTGTACATTCATCTTTAATTACAGATAGAACCCATTTTGGGAGATCCACTCCTTCTTCCTCGTCAATTTTCTTAGCATTCGGAGGACACAATGATGGAGCTCTCCCAGTAAGTACTTCCAGAATCAAGACTCCAAAGCTGTAAATATCAGCCTTTTGAGAAAGTTTCTTGGTTGCGACTTGCTCAGGTGCTTTGTACCCTCCCAGTCTTGCTGTAGCTTGAATTGGATTGAGAAGCAGAGCCAAACCAAAATCAGAAATGCAAGCCACACCATTGCTGTCAAGAAGCACATTTGATGACTTCACATTTCCATGAGGAATGCTTGACGCATTGTGCTCTTCGTGTATTCTAGCAATCCCACGAGCTGCTCCTAACACTATACCAATCCTTGTAGTCCAGTCCAATGGAATCCTTCCTAGCCCGCGATTTCCTAATCGCAAAGTTATAATAGCCAATAAAGAGATCAGTCAATTATCGAACACAGAAAAATCAATTCATGCAAATAAATGTTCAATTTAAGTACACCAACCATGGAGAAGATAATGCAGACTTCCATTAGGAAGGTAGTCATAGACAAGAAGCTTCTCATCCTTTGCGTAATAAAACGCCCTGAGGCGAACAATATTAGGGTGCCTGAGTTTTCCAATTACATCCATATACTGTTCAAAATCGTTTCTTGCACAAGGATTAGCATCCTTGAGCCTCTTAACTGCAACAAGGTAGCCATCATCGAGTTCCGCCCTGTAAACAGTCCCCAAGCTTCCTTTCCCCAACATCTCTGCCGAAGCTCGAAGCAGCTCTTCCAGTCCAAATACTTTGCTTTTGTCAAAGAACACAAGCTTACTTCTATCACCTTCACTGTCTCCATCTGCATAAACTTTCTTCTCACCAGAACAACTACTTCCACTACTCTTACTTCTTCTACCAAACACATAACCAACAACAAACAACAAAACCAATAACAAAACCACAACATTTCCCACTACAATTGCAACAATCACACCAGTACTCAGTCCTTTACGCAAACTATCACCTCCTCTTTTTGAAGGAATTGAACTCGGATTAGATGAAATCACTGTTGGTGATGTTGTATTCGACGAAGGGGAGCTAGGGATCGAACAAATCGGCAATGGATTTAAACCACAAAGACCAACATTCCCATCAAAGCTTCTCTCCCCAAACTTCTTCTGCATACCATTAGGCACCTTACCATAAAACTTATTATTTGATAAATTCAACTCATTCAACTGAATCAAACCAGAGGAAAAATCAGGAATTTCTCCAGAAAGAAGATTGTTTTGAAGAAGAACTGTAACTAAACGAGTAAGATTGAAAAACCCATTTGGAATTAAACCTTGAAGATTATTATTTGAAAAGTCTAGTCGAAGAAGACGCTTTAAATATCCAATATTCACTGGAATTTCTCCATTAAAATCATTTCTTGAAAGGTACACAAGTTTGAGATTTAAACAATTTGTAATGGAATGAAGAGTACCATTTAGACGGTTATTTTGAAGATTAAGAAGACGAAGTTGGTCGAGTCGAGCAAGTAAGTCAATTGAGCCTCTGAGGTTTAATGAAGGAAGTGAAAGAGAAGTAACTCGACCATTAGTACATTTAACACCAATCCATGAAGCAGAACAAGCATTGTTAGATGTCCAGTTTGTAAGGAGAGTGAAGTGGGAATCAGTTTGGTATCGAAACTGAGTGAGAACAGCAGTATCGTTGGTTAATTGAGAAGAAGAGAGAAAGGGCAAGTAGAAGAAGAAGAAGAGAAAGATGAAAGGGATGAGAGATGCAGAGAAAGCCATAATGGTTTGGTAATTTGGTTTGGGGAGTTTGTTTAGTTTAGGGTATTTTTAGGCGGGAATAGAGTCAAAAGAAAGTCAATTTCATAATGAGTATAGTATTACTATTTTGCTCTTTTTCTTTTTCTTCCTTTATTTTTTCATTTTTCACTTTTTCTTTTCTAATCTAAACTCTAAAGTGGGGCTAAGTGCCTAAGTTAAAGCAAAAGTTTTTATTTTTTTATTTTTTGATAGAATTAAAGCATAAATTTAAATTTGCACTTTAGTTGTTGATATATAATAGAGATTTGAATTGATGTTGCAATTTTTTTTGAACATTTTTGAATGAAATTTTCCATTATATATGGAAATGTGTAATCCTTGGCAAAGTGGAATCAAGATTCAAGAGTTAGGAAAAAGATTTTGAATATGAACTTATTAATTACTGTATTATTATTAGTGGTAGTCTTTATAGAGCACAGTGCAGTGTGCTGCAGAGGACTTAAAGATTGTCTCTTTCAATGAGAAACTCAAAACTTGATTAGGGAACACACTGTTTAATTGCTACTTAATGAGATGATACGTGATTCTTACGCTGTTCACTTTAGGTTCTTTTATTTTACTATACACTTTGGTCATAAACACTGCCACTGCAGCTTTGTTGTTCTTTGCAGCAGAGAGAGAGAGAGAGAGAGAGAGAGAGAGAGAACTAGTTGTCTACTTTAATCTCTTTGCTTTCAAAAATGTTCACAGCTCCCTATAAAAGAGCAAAGTTGAACAACTGAACATACATACAACTATTGTAAAAGTGCCAGGGAAATGTGTGTTATACAACTACTATTGGGAGCATTTGCCTCACCCCTTGGTTTGGTGCATCATATCATAGAAGTGTCAAGTGTGTGTATATACATGATAAACACCATATGGTACTTTTTATTGTAATTAGGGACTTTTGGTATTTACCAATTACTATTACTGTAGCTAATAGGAAACTGAGGTCCAATGGTATCCATATGCTGTTCTGTATAGCGCTTAGGCGCTTATGTGAACCATGCCTTGAAGGTTCCTTAATGGAAATCTTGTTATCTGTCAGTCATAAAGTGGTGATTGGAGGTTTTTATAGCTTCAGTGTTAATGAATGAGGCAAACTCTGTTACTAAATTGGTGTGAATTAACCTACGGCACTGACTCAAGAGTCTATTCTGATGTGTCCAGATGATTGTTGCTCTTCGCGGCTGAAATCAAATCTTAGAGCACTGCATTGCACTGTCATTGCCAACATTTCCTCATGTAGCTTGTTGGGGCTCGTCCAATCTCTGGTAAGCCCAAAACGTTATACTTTTCATTACAAAACCAAACCTGCAAGTTTCAACATGCGAGCCATTGCCAAAATATTGGAGTCTGCATTATAACTTTAAAAAGTGTTTAAGTTTGAGTCTCTTGTGTTTTATAGTTTGCATGGTAATGACCTGTAGCCCCTGGATTTGACGGAGCTCCACAACGGCAACGCTGTGACCCCATATCATGGAAACAAAATTAAACTTGCTGACGATTTTTATGGTTGAACTTGAATTAACTAAACCCATCAATTGAAATTTACATTATCAAGTAATACTATGCATTCACATTGAAGTTTCTCCTTGGGGTAATGGTGAGTCTCTTGCAGAAATACCATTAGTAACTGAAAAAACTCAATTATATATTAAAGTAACGTATGCGCAGTGTTCACATTCCTACTCTCCTAGCTAACAGTATATATGTATATATCATAGCTAGTGGCTCCGTCTTTCAAGTTTTTATTACAGAACACAACCAGTAATTACACTGGAGCCATCTCGACCGCTTCTCCAGTACTCTTCTTCTCAGCCTCATGCTCCATTTCTTTCTCCTTGCCCCAGAGAACTGTGTATAGCCCTCCCACGATCAAACTTGATCCAACCACGCTGAAACAACATGAATATCTATCAGCTATTATTGGTAGAAATGAAATTATTATTTTGATAGAAGTTCTAAATGAAATAAATGCAGTTTACTGCCACAATCTAACAAACAAGTTTACAACTAACGTCCGTAGGTTCTGTCTTGGTGGAAATCAATCTTGCCATAAGATTAGTTGTCCATGGTGTCATTGCACTTTAAAGCCCAACAGTACGATTGAATTAAGCTCGTCCAATTCAATATTCGATACCCCTTGATCGTAATTTTTTGGGTGTCCTCATGACCTCAGAGGTGCAATGAGCTTTACCAACAATTTGAGCTAATGTCTTTTTAATCAACATTTACTTAACGAGACATTGTATATCAATTGATAGAAAGAAAAAAACTGAATTAGGTATTGAAATTACCTTCCAACATATACTTTCTCATCAAGCATGGCCCAACCAAATATCGCCACAATAATCAGCAACAACGGGTTAAATGCTGAGACATAGAGAGGGCCTCTTTTCTCTATGCACCAAGACATTACTAAGAAAGTAACTGCAGAGCCCAGAATTCCCTGAATACAATGTAAATTTCGTAAGATTTCTGAAATATCGTCAAGAAGAAGCCTAGAACAGCTTTTGTTCTGATCACTCACATTATACAGTGCTCCGATCAATCTGACATTAATAGCTAATGACCATGCCGTGAATTTATGTTCCCAACATGCAGCAACAAGTGCACACTCGAAGCTTGCCATGAAGCACATTACTGTTGTTGTTGTGTAAGGCGCTGTGAATTTTTCGTTCATCTTGGCCTGGAAAGATGACAATACATGAAAAAGTAAATCCCTTATAATTACCCAAAAAAATTTATAGAATTTTAGATCAACCTTAATAATAGATTAATTTGTCTAATTACCTGCACAATAAACCATCCAGACCAAGCAACAACACTCGCCATAACAAACAAGGGACCTATAAATGAAACTTGTTCATTTCCTGAACCCTGATCACTCATTCTTTGCGCGTACTTCCAATGTAAACTAGAATGACCAATATTGATAAGTTTTCCTTTATAAAATGACATTAACATCGCACCAGCCACACATATTATTGTCCCTAACACCTTCGCTTGTCCAGTAACCTTCTTGATCCCTACTGTCTCCATTCTACAAAACCATAGATTATAATTAATACAATCAAACAGCAAAGAAGGAAATAAGAAACACAAATTAGGATTAACATATTTACTTGAATGGAACAGCCATGATGAAAGTGACAGCAGGTAGCAAATTGTTCAGGGCGCAAGCCATTGTTGGCGTGGAATGCTTGAGCCCAAGGAAATATAAGCACTGGTTCAAGGTGGCCCTGCACAGTCAATTACATAGCCAATTAAAGATGATATAGCTGCTAGAGCATGCATTAGCAGAAACCATAAAGAAACAAATGGTGAAAATGGCAAAAAAAAATTAAGATCTTACCCTAGTAAGGAACAGAGGAACATCTGGAATATAATTTTTGCAGTAATCCTTGGTAAAGTTTTCCTACAAAATTACAATCAGAAACAAAAATGTGAAACCATGACAAGTAATATAATTAATTGCCAAGTCTTACTTAACCATATGTACCATTGCACAAGTATATGGACAGCCAACATGAAGGTGAAAGCCATGTGTATAATTAATCTGAAAATGGTACTAGTGCAATGCATGTTTAGGTGCAATTCCATGTGTTCAAACAAAATTCTCAGTAAGATTTCAGACTACATTAGTACTTATGATAAAGATTCAACAAAAATACCTTTCAAGAAAATAAGCTAATGGGGCAAGGGCTAGTGTTGCAAAGATTTGTCGATATGTGACCATGATCAACGGGTTCATACCAGAATCCAAAGCCAGCTTAGTAACAATGTTCATTCCAGCAAAACAAAATTGAACAAGAATCATAGCCAAAAAAGGAACTAACCCTCTCCCCATTCTTAAGATTAAATTGGAGAACAGAAGTGATCAAAGATGGTAGAGAATGAGAACATGCATCACCAATCCATCTTTACAACATACATATATATATACTAGTAGGAAAAAGCTACACATTGATCAGTTTCCTTTTGTTACACACAAAGTGTGAGTGTTTTCCAGCTTATAGCTAGGAGGTGATGAGGAGTGTTTTGAGTGAGAATTTGGAAATTGGTTGTGACATCCATCTTAAAACATTGTTTACAGATGTAGTATATTAAAATGCTTGATGACACACATAACACAATCAGTTTCATTTCAATTTCTACACTCACATTTAGGTGGTTGTAGAAATGAAGTGAAGGAAGGCTTATACTAATGGTTATAGAATGTGATAAATTTATGTAAACACAATGACCCTAGCTATCTATCTACTAAAATCTCATTTGGCATATACTTCAATTTTAAAACTGCTTTTATCTATGTTTCACAGCATGCATATTCAAAAAGAAAAGTTTGTATTCATATTCACAAGGGTGCCAAAAACAGTACATGTATATATACCTTAAATGGTGCTATTGTGAATCAGGTTTACATCATGATGTGCTAAACTGCTAATTCTATAAAAAGTTCATGTTTGTTGGCCAGGCAAGATAGACTTGTACCTCTACACATTACCTGTTTACCTATATAAGTTTTGGTGTTGCTTGTACAGTTGAATAAGTTTCTTGCAAAGTGTGAGTGGGTAGAAGAGATTTTTTTTTGTTTCTTCTCGGTCATTTTTCTTCCAAGCTGAAAACTTTCTTCCATGGACCTAAGTTGGGTAGGGCAGTTTGGATATTTATCGGGCTTTACCAAGCCCAATAAGTCAAAGAGTTGAAGCCCATGGGCCAGATACATTTGATTGGCTTTCTGACAGTCTAATACTTGCATTTTGTAACACAAAAAGAACATTCTATGTATTCTACATTCTTGAACTTTTGCAGTGCTTTTTTTTTTTTTTTTTCCTTCTGATAACCATTTGCAGTGCTAATTTGTTATTTCTGTTCAACTCGAATGACAACAACTCACGTAATTGTATCTATTCTTTCGAAAACATACTAGTTCTTAATGGTTACGCTTCGGTCTCTATGGTTAAGCATTTGTTTATTTGGAATATTTTTGTAAAGATCATGAAGGGAGTTGAATCAAAACTATATATAGTTGCAAAATACTAGTACATCATTGAGAGAAAATAAAACAGATGAACTTTGTCAACAGAACACAATCATTCATCAATTTATGCATCTTTCTCAGCTCTTGCGCCAATTAGATTATTCATACTTGCTAATTATTGAACTTTCCATTCATATGCACAGGAGGCATCTCAATGTCTTCAATGGTCTTCTTCTCAGCGATGTCATCCATATCAGGATCCATCTCTTTCTCTTTGCCCCAGAGTACAGTATAGAGTCCCAACACTATCAAAGATGATCCGACCGCACTGAACAACATGACAACGAACTTATTATTATTAGTCAATGAAATCATTGTTTTGTTCAAAATCCTATCTGAAATTAGTGGTGCTGCAACAATCACTGTAACTACATCAGCCATATGAGCTTGTGAATATTTCCTTTTAGTGATTGTCTTTTTAGAGGAAAACGAATGATATTGAACATACCTTCCAACATATACTTTTTCATCAAGTACAGCCCAACCAAATATGGCCACGATGACCAGCAATAGTGGACTAAAAGCAGAGACGTAGAGAGGACCTCTCTTCTCAAGGCACCATGACATTAAGAAGAAGGTAACTGCCGAGCCCATAACCCCCTGTATACAATCTCAAGTACATCATATCAGCAGTTGTCTATTTATCACTTCAATATAAACTTAGAATGGTCACAGCACTTACGTTATATAAAGCTCCAATCAGTCTGATATTGGAAGTCAATGACCACTCTTTCGGACTATGTTCGAAAAATGCTGCAACGATTGCACACTCAAAGCTTGCCATGAAGCACATTACTGCAGTAGTTGTGTAAGGAGCTGTGAACTCTGCGTTCATTTTTGACTGGAAAGGCATAACAGAGTTTGATATAGTAAACCATTGAAGAAATGATATAGAGTTTTTCAGATCAGAGTTTGACACCATAAACAGTTATGTAATTACCTGCACAATAAACCATCCAGACCAAGCAACAACACTCGCAATAACAAGCACAGGGCCTATAAATGAGACTTCACTTCCAGAACTGCTTGCGCTTATGTTTTGAGCGTATGCCCAGTGTATAGCAGAATGCCCAATCTCAATGAGTTTTCCTTTATAGAATGACATTATCATTGCACCTGTCACACAAACAACCGTCCCTATCACCTTTGCTTGTCCAGCAATTTTCTTGATTCCTACTGTCTCCATTCTACACAAGAACGTAGAGTAATACAGTTAGCAAATCACTCTAGAATTGATAAAATGTGTCATTGATATTGTTACGAATTTAAGTATAATTTAGTACTTGAATGGGACTGCCATTATGAAAGTGACGGCAGGTAGTAAATTGTTCAAGGCGCATGTGATTGTTGGCGTTGAATGCTTGAGCCCAAGGAAATATAAGCATTGGTTCATGGTTGCCCTGCAGATTCATTACATTACCAATTAAAGATAAAGGAATTGTCGACATGTATTAGCAGAAACAAATATAAATAATGACATGTAGTATAGTACTGGCAACTGAAAGAAAATCGAAATCTCACCCCAGTACAGAACATAGGAACATCTGGAATACTATTTGTGTAGTAATCTTTGGTAATGTTTTCCTGCAAAATTGATAGAAATGAAAGATATATGTGAGGTCATGAACAATAATAAAACAAACAATAAATCAAAGTTAGAATATTCCAAAAATCTAAAGCAATAATAAAACAAATTCAAAATCCTACTTGATCATATTTACCAAATATTTTTGTTTCTAGTGTGGGTCCACTAAAAAGGGTAACACGTTTGTAATTTAGATTCTGCAATTTTTCTGCCAAATTTCGAATTTAGTTGGGCTCAGACTAACCATTTTGTCGCATGCCGAAGAAGATGCCATTTGAAGATGGTCTATTTTGTGGTTATCAAAGGCAAAGATGAAAGGATCACATCACCAATTAGAGGTGGCCAAAGTTGGAATGGTGTTGGTAGGTCATTGCAAACACAATATGGATGGACAGTTAAGATGAAGGTGCATGATAAAACCATGTGTATAATTGTATAAATTTGAAAATGGTATTAATCAACCCAATAAATTAAGAATTAAGTCCAGGAATAGAATCATATCTATCTTTATTGACAGGAAAGAAATGCATGTTCCATGACCAGAGCCGTTAGGCGTTAAAAACAAACGACTTCCCGGCCAGTAAGATTTCAGACTACTTATGACGAAGAAGACGAAGATTCAAAAATAATACCTTTCTAGAAAATAAGCAAATGGAGCAAGGGCTAGAGTTGCAAAGATCTGTCTATAAGTAACCATGACCAAAGGGTTCATACCCGTATCCAAGGCGAGCTTGGTAACAATGTTCATTCCAGCAAAACAAAATTGGACAAGAACCATGGCCAAACAAGGAACTAACCCTTTCCCCATTGTAAAAGAGTAAAAAAGAAAGAGCAGAACTAGAATGCCTGAGTGAGAGAAGAAGAGCTAGAATTGCCTAAGTTCACACTTTCTTAGCTCTTAAGCTCTTAGCTAAGAGAAGAGAGGGTATATATAGAAGAAATGTGCTCGTGAAACTTGTGTATGAAGTAGTTAAAGTTAACAAATTAGTCGAAACCAGCTATTAATTATCGCTTTTTCGGGTTGGAATTATATTACACTTGAAATAGTATGTCAGGTCTTTTGCTCCACTTGTTTTTGGGTTTCTGCATGGGCACACAGTATACCAATATGACCGACTGACATGCAGAGATGGATTCGGGGGTGGGCAGGGGTAGTCGCCCTTACCCGTTATATATATATCATTAAAAATATTTAACCCATACATTAATGTATCCTGACCCCGATTTAGCCCGTAGATTACATGTATGAACCGCCCCGATGGTTCCGATGTGTATGAGATACACACAAACACACATATGGGGTCACTTGGTCGCCATCTATACTCTCTAAAGTTCATACAATAGGTAGTGCAAACCCTTTTTTGGACCCACTAATTTTGTGATGGTTGGTCCATTTTTACTGAATTGATTCCTACTCACAAATCCACTGGTCGGGATTATATAGGAGTTGGTGGCTTTACATGATACATTACATCCTCATTGCCTAAGACCATTATCTAGACCAAATAGATCAGAACATATTGTGTAACCTGCTCATAGTTCCATATTGACAAAATCTATCTTAGTGATTGTATATAGCACTACAGTATTGATCCATTTGCTTAATTAGAGCAAATCATTGTCCAAACAAATCCATACCTAATTACATACTAACAATACAAACAAATTCATACCAACAACAGGGTTTTGTCCCAAAAATGAGTATCTTTACACCCCCAACAAGAGTCACCTAAAAAATTATAATTTAAAATAGAAATAAATTAATCGATGGGGGAATGCGACAAGTGTGTAATCAGGGGAGATCTTTTTATTGCCAATTCTTTTAAAAAAAAAAATTAAAAAATAAGTCAATATACTGATAAAACTTATCAGATTCTCAACTCTTTTTTTTTTTTTTTTTCCCAAGAGATTCTCAACTCTCAAGTGTGTTGTCCTTCATCCTTCTTCTAGACCTATTCTCCCTTCTGCAACTTTTTCTTTTTTGTATTTGTATTTGTATCAACTTGTTTTTTACTTGTATGAAGTGTATCAACTTGTTATAGTGGATAAAGCAACTTTATACAAGATTGTACTAGCAGTCTGCTACTATAGCAGATTGTGATTATAGATATATAGTTTGTAGAAACTAGAAAGGTACTGTTACTGTGTTAACATCATCAATCCCTCTATATAGAACAATAATGGATACAACACTAGACATTGTTTTCCTTTTCTAAACACACAAGTGTCGACCGATCTATCTATATATCTATACGTGTTTTCCAGCAATGAGATCACTTTGATAATTACATCTTGATCTTCTTCTTCCTTTTGCCAAACGAGCTGGTGTGCTAAACTGAAGAGTATTTTAAAATATGTTGAATTTTGGACTACATATATATATGGACTATGGTTCATGGTTTGTGCCTTCATTGGTCATATATTAAAATAAGAAAAACATTGTTCGAAATCCTCGCCGCGTCTCAACAACCCATTCAAGCAGATCTTGATTTCCTTCTTTACACAGTGATATGGCACTTATATATACACTATATAATGCTTAGTGACACACTGAACACTTGGAGTTAAAAAGTAATTAATCAGTGATCTTATGTCAAATTTGGTGTTATAATTAATCATTTTGGCATTTAGGTTCTTCTGGATATAATAGTAAGAATTAGACATGTACTTTGCAAAGTGATGTCTTTATTATTGACTACTGTATATCATTTGTCTTTTTGAAGCTGCATCTTCATACAGGTTAAACAAGCAAAATAATAGAAACAGAGGATTCTTATTTATACGTACACATATAATACATGTACTCAAAAGAGAGTGCTAAACACACATCAGCACAACTCAAATAGTGCTCCTGTTGGGGTCACATTGTTGGTGGACATGGTCCTATACTCCTATTGATAAAAGGAGATGACGCCAATATTGCTAATTATAGGAAACCTCATAATGGGACATTACCCCCTCAATCCCCAAGGGGGACGGACGACTCAAAGCTAGGTCGAAATAAATCCCTCTGGATTCTCTTTCGGATAAGCCCTGAAAGGAGAAGGAAGGCGCGCGTATTCGATCTCTCCTGATCAAGTCATGGTGCCTCCTGGACGTTTTAAATGTGTGGCTACAGCCTCTAGGTCTTATAGGAAGTGAGACGAAGTGCATCTGGTCGGGAAGGGTCCCTCGGTGATCTGGACTACTCTGCATGCTGTGACTGTGATACTCTCTCTCTATTTTATTTTTTTATTTTTATTTTTTTGAACATATATATTGCTGCATGAAAAAAATATATAGTTTCTGAAGAGGGCAAGTGAATGATAAGTGAGATATTTTGCAGCTAAATGGGAATCTGCAACTTTTAATATCTAATTTGCTTTGGGTTTTAGTCTAAACTTGCTTACTTCTTCACAAATTGTGGAACAGTACTACTATATATATATAGTTGTATATAGCCAGGGATGGAAACTGGAAAGTGATGTTGATAAAAAGCTTCAGTATCTTTACACACACACAAAAAAAAAAAAAAAAAAAAAAAGGGTGATAAAAAGCTTACTTATACTCGTGGAGTTGGAGTTGTGGGTTTTCAAAAGATAACCTAGATTTTGGACCTAGCTAATAGTGATGAGGAATGCATTATGCAAGAAAAAGAACCTCATTAGTAACCTTTTGCTGCTTCTTTAGAATACTAAAATCTTTTTTGTTTGGAAACTGGAATCTTAAGATTGAAATGGGGTCTTTTCATTAGCCCATTTGTTTGTGGTGGATTTGATACCTGCATTCCTCAACTGTACCAAGTTTGACTATCCTAGCTAGGTCCTTAGTGAAGAAGAAAACTAAAGTTTGGCCTCTTGGGTGTTATCCAACAAGCTCCATTCATAGTGTATTAGTTTGAGAGAAAAAAAAAAATTCACTAGAAGAAAATATGCACATTCTTCATCCCAATAATATACACAAATGAGTTTAATTAGGCATTTGTACTAAATCCTCCTAACTGCATTGGCAGCAAGAAAATTTGTGTGTACTGAAAGTAACTATATATATGTTGAAAC
The DNA here is from genome assembly GCA_020826895.1 of Aquilegia kansuensis. NCBI lineage: Eukaryota > Viridiplantae > Streptophyta > Magnoliopsida > Ranunculales > Ranunculaceae > Aquilegia > Aquilegia kansuensis. The sequence continues at coordinate 14,566,145 of CM037005.1, read as the reverse complement.
TTGAAACTTATATTTGTCTACATGTATAAAGGAAGCACACCATGACATAGGAGTTGGGACCTTCTTCTAGTTCAATACAAAGAAAAAATGTATGGGACCTTGCTATCATGTATACAAAGAAACAATTTAATGAAGTGGAAGGTGGCCTTCAAGGAAGAATTTATGCACCTCCTGATTACTCAATAGCCCTTCATGAAAGGAATCATACATGATGGTGGAAACTTTTAAGAATATACTTTCAGGTACGTGTAGGTCCGGTTATCATTATATTGAATGGGATTGAACAAACGACAAATTAGACCATTCTCACTCGATTTCTGCAGAATCTGGTCGGCAGGTTCTTATTCCTCCTAAAAATCAAGATTTTTTACGGGTCTCTTATTCACAGAAGAATTCAGACTCTGAACCACCTTTGGTTGAGTTGAGAATTATTGAACTGCCACAAGAATGTGTTCTATACAGTGAGGAGCCAGAACACGTACATAAGCAATTGTTCATGCACTACAGCTTTGCAAAGGAGGTATAAAACAGGTTATTAGATGATGTTTTCGACATAGAATGCCTGCTACATAGAAACACTTATAGTGATTAAAGTGTGAGGACTCATCCCCCATACGACCATATGGATTGTATGACAAACTTAAAGAAGAGACAAGGTGCAATGCTGACCATAGCTGTTGGAATCTGATTGTCAACTAGATGTCTCTAATCATACCCCTAGTCTGCTAGTTGTTTCACCAGTGAGTGAAGACAAAGGCATACATGCTGGGATATGCAACTATGTATTCATCAATGACAATCATGCTTGTACCCTTATTCTGCACTCAACTCTGTTGGTTTTTGGCATAGCTTAACCGACATGGCAACTCAAGTTGAATGACCAAGTTGTTTCCGATTTTGCCACTTGCATATAGAGGATTCCACTGGAGAAGTGATCAATTCCAGGGATGAGAAATAAAAAGCACATCCTGCTGTTACTAGCAATTTATGAAATTGCCCTTTTTTTCTCCACGCACCTGCTTCGATTTGCTATTAAGAGTTTGCTATACTATGCTAGTATCAATATCACTGAAATAGGTCACCAATGTGGTAATGCAGTTTTGAACTTTTGATTGATTTTTATGATTGTGTGTTCTTTTACTAACACTCTTTAAGCAACTATTTCAATTTGTTCTTGGCACTACGCTGCACTTCTGTCATTGCCATTAACAAAACCAACTTTTACCACCCAGAAAGTTGCTAGAAACCATTTTTACCAATAAGCCCATCTTAATCTGATACTGGTACCCAATTAATGTACCCGCTGATGGAAGTCGGAAACGTACAGTAATGTGACCGTTGTAGGCTAGTTGATAAACCAATTTTAGTTAGCCAACCACACAAAATCAGCAAAATAAACTGTCTCTAGGTGTATCCCTGACAGAATTCCTCCAAAAAACTGTTGGAAATGTTTGACAGTTTTGACAGAAATCTGACAAGATCTTTGGGACCATGTTTATATATGTTCCAGAGCTCCGATAAGCAAAATCTTGGCATGTATGGATTCCTCGTTCCGAGTAGATGCTCTTATAGTATTTACATCTAAAATGGTTTCATATTGAATGAGAAATTACCGTCCCAAGTTACCTACGTAAGTAGTGAAAGTTGAGACATAGCAAAGAAATTGTGATAGTCACACATTTGATCCATGTAGATAAAGTTTGTTCCTAATATACTACATTCGTACTATAAAGGCGTGGCCCTTAGGGTTACAATGTTTTTGCGTGTTGGGCGTAACCTTACATGGGTTTGGGCTTGAAAAACACACACACACGTGAATAAGAATGAAAGGTTGTCTCCATAATTGGACATGACTTTAAAGTTTAATTTTTATTTCATAGTACATAAAAGGGGCACAACTTTAAAAGCCCAAACATAGCATGGCGCATCTATACTACTATTATAAACCTAAATAAAATTCAGGGGTAAGTCCCGGTTAATGAGAATTGAGCTTTAGAATTTTGTCACCTAATTTTGACTAAAATACCTTTTTAGTCATGGTTTTTTGGTAAATTTATATAATACCCTTTAAATAATAGTTTTATTGTAATTTAACATATTTAATTTATGGGCTAAATTTTTATTAAAAAAATAATTAAATTAACAAAATATAATGAGAATCTTAAGAAATAATTATTTCATAAGATTTAATAAATTAATATAATTTATAATATTTAATAAAATTAATAACTTAAAACTCGAATGGTAATCATACACGGATAAATTAAAATTAACCGGTGACCGGCTAAGGCATTTGTTTATTATAGTCCCTTATTAGTTGGTCGAACAAGGGTGTCTTCATCGTTGTTTGTTTCTTTAGTAATTTGCACAAACCTCGGTGTTGCTCCCTAATAAAAAGTGAACTCGAGCTTAACGTTTTCACCAAGATTAATAGAGCTTGTGAACAAATTGGAGATGCACAATAAAAACCGATACAAGTATTAAAAAGTAAAAAGCCCTAATTTCATCATGTGTTTTTTTTTTTTAGTCAAATTTCGTTTTCATTTACTCCAATTGTGAAACAACAACAACTCAAAAGATTAAGGAAAACAAATTTTAAAAATTAAAAAAATAAAATGGATATTATCAAATGGATTATCTGGACAACAACTCTCAATAGTGAATCATTTTGAATTTCACAGTGAAACTCTACAACTGGTTGTAGAGCTCGTCAATCTAGTCGTTTGGTGACATAAAGCTTATAAAAATGATGAAAACAAGTCTTTCACATGAGATAGTCACAACATTTAACTCCGCAATAGTTGATAACACTTATAAACGACAGTTGGGAGGATGATTAATTTCTAAGGGTAGATGTTTGAAAACGTGATTCTATCTTTTAGCCCATAAAAGGGGTGGAACCATATCAGATTTGGACTTTGGATGTAAGAGGAGTACAATCTTATTGGGTTTAGGTTATCTTCCTTGTTGGATTCTAAAGTAACACAAACGAAGGTAGACTTCATTTGCGACAAACAAACCTTCTTGCTATGACTCTTACTATTAATAATCAACTATTTTTTATTTAGCACTATATTTAATTGATAGATTTTTATTTTTATTTTATTTTTTTGACATAGAAAACATTAGCCGATAGCATTCAAATAAGTCGATGATGAAGTACTACTCCAAGTAGATCAATCGATTAGGTTATCAAATAAAAAAAAACTATCGATTAAGTGTCAAGGTAATGAACAAAAAATGTTTAACTATTAGTACAAAAATGTTGATTCTAGCTGCAATCTTTAATATAATAGAGGGGGGTGAATGTTATATGCAAATATTTGGCGAAAATAAACTAACAATAAGTTCGTAACTTTATTTTTTATTTTTTGATCATAAGTGTTTTTTGACATATTTTGTACAACATTCAACAAATCATTTTTGGCTATTAATATTTTATCAGTACAGATGCAAACCATTGTACATACTACAACCGAAATGGATAAAAGTAAAGGAGAGTAGAAGAAAAATGTACCATTTGATATAAAGAACATCAGTGGCGTAGCCAGAAATTTCACCAAGGGGGGGCAATTTACCATTAGCAATATATTTTTCTTAAATAATAAAAAAAAAACACGCAAATCAAACCATAGACCACAAAATTGTATACCATTAATCAACTTCGTAAGCAAAATACATTATTCAATTTCAAGGGGAAAAAATAAACATTGTAAAAAAAAAAAAAAATACACACATTGTTGATTACTAGATGTTGATGGATTAGACGAGGACTTTGCTTTATTAAAATATTTGAATAATGACATGTCTGTTGTACAAAGAAAACAAGTAAGATTTTCAAAAACAACTATTAATTGATAGTCTACAATTATATGCACATAAAATTAATAAGTAATCAATCAATTTGGTGTATATTGTATAAATTGTGCATAAATCTTAATTAATATCTATAAACACTTAGGTTAAATTAATTGAGTAACCAAAAACCTTAGTTTAATTTAATTAATCAAAATTTTTTGCTATTTTATATACTAATTAAAAATAATTAAAAATTATTAATAGTTTAGTACCTTGATTGATTATTTGAATATAAGAAGAGACGAACAACAACAGCAACTCAGCAAGAGAGTTATAATAATTAAGAAGAGACGAACAACAACTCAGCAAGAGAGTTATTATTTTTGTTTTCAATTCTTAGTTTAGAAAACTCCTCGATTCTCTTCATTTAATTAAGAAATTCCTACATATTAGGAATATAATAAATATAGATAGATTGGATAGATTGACACGTAGTAAACAAAAACAGTTGTTGGGATAGTGGGATTCTAGAAATAACTCTTTGCCCAAAGACACGAGGAAAAAAAAAATTCCAAAATTTGAGGGCCCGCAATTGTGAACCCTGAACCCCCTTGGCTCCGCCCCTGGAGAACATGGTCCATGGGAAATTCAAGCGACAAACAATTCACTTATATGATGCACTATCTGAAGAAGCATATATAATATAAGCAATGCATATATTATGGGCACATCAAATGTTTTTCTATTCCTACTATGCAATTATGAAATGGTAGCTAACATACCCTCTTGAGGACTTACCACTAGAACAAAACCTAGCTAGTTCCTTCTTTACTTTCAAGAAAAGTAGTGGGTAAATATGTTTATTGTTTGGTTTAACCTTTTATCAAAATTGTCGGAAAAAAGATCCATTAAAATTTTTTATTAAAATTTTCTTTGTTATTTCAAAACTATCCGTCATTGGCGTGGGCATATATTGATGGAATCTTTGATCAAATTTTCATGAAAAACATTAAAATAGGGATCTGTTATTATTTTCCCTAGCCACCCCTGATACTTAAAATCAAAACGGTCAAAACCTTTTAATGTTTTAGACAAATCCATCGAAAATGTTATCCGATTTGACCCACCTTAATTCCATGTTGTTTGTTGTATCATAATGTAATTGTTCCCCATTTTTTGTCCTTTGCAACTTCGATCTCAAAATGATAGTGTGAGTTGTGAGCTTTTACAAGAAATATTGAGGCGGACCTAGGATTCCATAATGTTGTTTTTATTGATGACATGTAATAAAGTTTTGTTCACCTTCGCTCAAACGAACACACTTTAAATTTTTGGTACAATTATTGACTATATTAAATAGAAGATTCCCAAAAAGTTCAAGACAAGTTGGGGGTTTTTTTTTTTTTTTTTGACTTTTGAGTTTTGATCTTATGAAACTCCCACTAGATTTCTTTGATGATTTTTCATTGTCACTAGATTTCCTTGATTTTCCATTCAAACTCCTACTTGATTCACTATTTGTTTGGCTAGTGGTATAGGGGCTAATGTTAAAATTAGGGCTGCCAAAATGACCCGAGACCCCTTAACCCGACACGAACCCGACCCGATATGTAACGCCCCGGGATTTCGTCCTCGCTCATCCCGGTGCGTCGAGCACCATACCGCTCGCTAATGTCAATATTGTCCCCCTTTAGTCACTGCGGATATCCAGCAGTAGAGGGTTTTGGATCAGGGCCCACCCATGTGGTTCACCCCAAAAGGCCTTGACATTAGTTAGAGTATGGTTAAGCTCTATATACTACCAACACAACCACTTCCTTAGCAATGTGGGACTAACACCAACTCATGGGTGTTACAATCTCACCACCTTAGAAATAGAGCCGTCCTCGGCTCTGCAGTACACTCAGTACAGTCCCAAAATCTCCGACGTTCCCTGCCAAGTGAGACAAGTACCTGGCGCTCCTCAGGCCTTTCCAGCGTACTTCCCACCTGCAACAGGCGACCCGTCGTCGGCTCTGATACCAACTGTAACGCCCCGGGATTTCGTCCTCGCTCATCCCGGTGCGTCGAGCACCATACCGCTCGCTAATGTCAATATTGTCCCCCTTTAGTCACTGCGGATATCCAGCAGTAGAGGGTTTTGGATCAGGGCCCACCCATGTGGTTCACCCCAAAAGGCCTTGACATTAGTTAGAGTATGGTTAAGCTCTATATACTACCAACACAACCATTTCCTTAGCAATGTGGGACTAACACCAACTCATGGGTGTTACACGATATAAACAGGTTTGGGTTCAGCCTTATCGGGTTGGCAGGTCATTTTGACCCGAACCTGTTAACATGTTTACTATACAGGTCGGGTTCAGGTCTGAATATTAACAGGTCGGGTCAAACCCGAAACCCGTTAGAAAACCCTACATATAAAATAGTAAAAATAAAATACCCTATTTTTTCTTTCTTTCCCTGTTAGTTGTTTCTTCTCGGCCGCAATAGAGAACAAACCACCATGAACGAACAGATGGGCAACGAAAGAAAATGAACAAATTCTTCTTCTTCTTTTATTCCACTATTAACATCTGTTTCATTAACATTTATTGATTCTTCTTTTAGATCCACCTAAATCCATTCCATATTTTCATTAAATCCACCATTAACATCTGTTGTGCTGCTGTTAACTTCAACTTGATAAGGTATGATAAATTGATAATCATTCTATTAATTAATTTAGTTTCAATTAGAAATCTTAAAATCATTCTTTTAATTTAGTTGGATCTTCTCAATTTGTGGTTGTTAAGTTAATCAAAATCACACTTTTAATTTCAGTCTTGTACTCTTGTTGACCTAGCTGGAGCAACCAAAATTTTCAAACTAAACCTAATCATCTCCCAAACTTGTAATCCTCTTTCGATTAAGTCTCCTTACCTTTTCGCATGTGTTGAGAGTTTTTCTTTTATGTATATTTGTTTGACGTAAACTTCTGGTATACTAACTCATCATATTAGGCTAATAGGCATCAGGATTCAACCCCACCTATATTATTGATTGATCAAATCAAGCCCACTAATTTGACATTTTGTTCACTAAATAAATTAACCTTACTGTGCCAGGGTGAGTTCTATAAAATAAAACTGAACAATCTTTTCTATTTGAGTACTTCAGTAGAAGAGGTAATACAACTCTACCTATAAAATGTCTGCACTCACAGTCACATTCTTATTCAGAAATTTATTTGCACAGTTACATCACAGTATCACACTCTCAGGCAAAAAATATTTACAACCCAAATTTGACTCGCATCAACCAATGGAGGAAAAAAACATTTTGTATATAAATCACAAGTGCTTTGTCTGTTCACCAACTGTAAACAACAGAACTGTAAACAATTTTTTTTTCAGTCTTACAGAGTTTTTGCGAATAATCTTCTTCCCATTGCTTTGTAATTCTTCATGTTCTCTCCAGCGAGTAATCTTACTTGTTGCTTTGGAATTCTTCTTGTTTCCTAATCAAGTATCCTATCAATTTAGCTTACAGTATTGTTGAACATGGCCACTTGCTAACTCATAACTTATATTTTTTGTCAGGTCTATTTTATAATTTAGTAGAGAAAATGAGATCTATAAAAACCAACCAAATTCTTGTTGCTGATGATGGATTGGCTCGGAGAAGCTGATCATGGTGTTGAAGTGAAGTTCTTTGTTGAAGTGGTGTTCAAAATGTGCTTTAAAACTTTAATTGTGTTTTAACTTTTGTGAGGCTTTTATTGTGTGAAATTTTATGTCGCTAAACAGTTTAATTGGGACTAAACAGTTTTGATTTGTAATTTTATTGTGTGATTTAGTAATTTTATGTCATTAAACAGTTCTGAACTTTTGATTATGCTTAAATTGTGTGAATTGTTATTAGGTATGAACTTTTGATTATGCTTAGATTATGCTTCTGATTAGTAAGCTGCAGGTTTTGTGGGTGTTATACTGACAATATAATACTGTTATTAGGTATGGACCAGACCTGTTTTAATAAACAGGTGTAAACAGGTCAACATGAACCCGACATGTTTAATTAGCAGGTCAAGTCCGGGTTTAAGAAAAAAGAGGTAAAGAGGTCAGGTCCGGGTTTAGGTAAAAAACACTCTAACCTGTTATGACCTGACACGACCCGACACGATTGCCACCCCTAGTTAAAACAATCCTTGTATTCATGTAATGTGAATACTTTTTAGTACCATACACCACTTTAGCCCATTCTCAGGTTGCATATACTAGCATGTGAATTTTCTTTACTAGCTAAAGAGTGCCAAAAAAGTTAATTGGGTGCCAGTGCCAGAGCCAGGAATTTTGCTCATCTGGGGCACCCTAAGCTAATATTTTCTTGTAATTGCTTATTATCAATAACATCAAAAATATTATTTTTTATATACGTAAGTATGTAACTAATTAAGTATTCTTGCAAGAAAAAAAAAACTAAATAAGTATTTTATCGTTTGTCTTCCATTTCGACAATTAGAGTGTTAAAGATTTGAAGAGTGGAGATGACTAAATAAGGAGGTAACTATCATCACAAGAAACACTTAAATAAATCAATTACGGGTTATCATAATTTTTTTTTGAGATTTTTGGACGTACCCCCAATTTGAAAGTCGAAATTTGAGATACCCCCAATTTGAATTATTTTTTTTTTTGAGATACCCCCCATTTCAAGATGTGGTGCTATCTTAGCCGTCCATCATAAAACTCACCCACGTCTGTAAAGCTCTTTTGTCTTGAAATGGGGGTATCTCAATTTTTTTTTTCAAATGTCACCTCAAATTTCGACTTTCAAATGGGGGTATGTCCAAAAATCTTTTTTTTTTACTAAAACCCTCACTAATTTAAGAAAAAATCAAATTTAAAAATAGTTCCAAAGAGATGATTGGAAAGAGCATGAATGAGAAAAGGTCCCAAAACTTTTCTTTAATTTGAAGACAACTAAGTCCAAAACAGCCCAACCCAATATATTAGATCATATAGGCTTCGTATACAAGCCCATAACTAAACGACATAACAGCGTTTTGACTTAAGAAAAACAAAAATTGTCAACAAAATCTGTTGTACTAGTTGAAAAAGTCAAAAATGCCAGTTGCATTCCAATTACTTATTTGTTATGAATAAAGGGTTAAAAAATTTATAAGAACTTTTGGAGGAAATCACCAGTATGCTCCTACGTAGCTCCACCACTGTTGGGTGTTTCACAAGTTCACAATCAATTTGGTTGATCGATTAACTAGCTTTCGTCCCATCCTAGCTAGGTAATATTTTTTAGTCCATAGACTTATTGTATATATTTGTTTTTTTTTCAACTTTACTAGTTAATTTGATTATATGACCTTTATGGTCTGATTGCGGGTGTAGGTGCCTAGGCCTCAGACATATGACTAGTTTCAAACTTTCAACACCCATTTCATTGTGTAGCGGAAGGGCATTCCTCGTTGTGAAGCCCAATTATGGCTTTAAATAAAAATTTAACATTACAGAAAAATAATAAAAATACTTGTTTTAACCTTAAATAGATTTACGCGAAAACTAAAGCTAAACAGATATTGACTGTACGATGCTAGACGAAATTAATTAGGATTTTTTTTTTTTTTTTTTTAAGTAATTAGGTTGATTAGTTATTTGAGTTAAATTGTTTGAGTTTACGTAACCCTAGATCCATTCAATTAACAACTAACAACTAACTGATCTGGTATGTTGTTTTTAGTTGTTTTGTAGTACAAGGGGGTTGGGCAGTCAACCATTTATCAAAAAAAAAAAAAAAAAGTAAAGTGTATAAGTATATGTGTTTTTTTTCTTTTTTAAATAAATTTACAAAATGATTGACGTACAACTAATAAATGTATGATGACTAATAACACAACCTTGTAACATAGGGTCTAAAATTTCTTTAGCTAGACAACATGTTATGTAGTTGAATTTTCACATGAACTCCCCACGTCTCTATTTGGATTTGACATAGATAGTAGTCACGTGGCATTTGTAAATGAGAAAATTTGCCGCTGAGAGTGTTAACATATTTTAGAGGTAAATTTTACATAGATGGAGTCTACATGGTGCCCTACTAAGTTATCCCCTTCCCTTTCCTGAATAACGTCTATGGTGATAGGATTATCCACTCTCTACCAAGCTATCCACTTCTCATTCCCAACATTAAATGCTCTAAGCATTCCCAATATAAGGTATCCATAAGGTGGAGTAATTCAGTTTGGTGGACTGCAAAGTGAGAGTCACTAAAACACAGATGAAGCTATCCACCTCACACAACATAACTGCAGTATAGTTCTTATTGTTGGGCCGAAATAAAAACTCTCATATCTTAATTTTAGGGCAAAAGTTCAAAATTTGAAGCAAGAATCATAACTGGGAGAAAAACGAAATCCATAAAGCAAAAATAAACAGGAAAGACCAAATCTTGTTTGAATTTAAATCCTTAATTGATTAGTTTAATCAATTGATATATTCATATGCATCATCGATCTCAATTTAATTAATTTTTATTATTATTATATTCATGATATTTTTGTTAACAAAATAAAAATATAAAACGGTTTTAAGCTCGAGAGATTGGTCAAGAAACTAATTGTCTGAGCTTTGAAGCTTCGATCTAGGGTTTAGATGATTTGTTGTATATGAGATAAATCTTCGGTTGACAATCTCACATATTTCCATCTTCTCGAGAAACAATGAAATAGACTATATTGTTTTACGATACATATTCATTCGCCCCCTCCCACATTATTTTTTCATCATCTTCTTCTTGTGGTCATTTGGTCATACTTTGGCTGAAATAATTGTTGAACATCCCATATGGCATAGCAAATATCGTGCGACACTAAGACATCATTTTTCTATCAAAAGATGTCTCACCACTTTTTGAAATTAGAGCATTCCCAATGCGAGGTGTACGTATTTGGGAGGTGGGGTTTAGTGGGGTTGGGGAAATCCTTTTTCTAAACAACAAAATAAACACATATCACGAAAATACATATTTTCTTAATAGGTTTAATTATACCCAAACCCATTTAACCCATTTAAATAACCACATTTACGTGATTTCTCTCTCTCTCTCTTTTCTGGTTAATATTTTGTTGATTGACCCAATACATCAATGTGATGATGTGAAGAAGAAAGATTCATTGTTAATCAGAAGATTCATGTGATGTTAACTAGAAATTTAATCTAGCAAAAAAGAAGAAGAATAAGAAACACTTGTTAATTAGAATTCAATAACCACTTGTTGATTGGAATTCAATAAGCAGGTTGCTATAATTTGATTTTTTAGGTGTGAACTCAAGATCAGTACTTGTGATTGAAAAACTTGTTAGATTGGGAATTTTTCTTTATCAATTAGATATTTTTTTCAAAATCATAGATTTTGATTCAAAGAGATTTCTTGACTTTGTTTTATATCATTGATAGAGAACCAAAGAAAGAAGATCCATTGAAGAAAAAAAATCTCAAACAAGATAGGAAGATAACGAACATCTAGTGTGCTATTGATCATGTTGTAATTCTTTTTCATTTCATTAATAAATTTTTATTTATCAAAAAAAAAAAAAAAGTTAACAGAATGTGAGATGATGAATATAATAAGAAAGCCGGTATTGTCCCACAGTTTGATAACTATCCCCCAAACAGTAAACCCGCCCACCTGGATTTTATAATTTGGTAAATATACCCTAATATAAATTAAAATAAAATTGTAACTAAAGATTTTTTTTCCTCTAATTTTTCATTCTAAAACTTATGATTGAAGCCGTTTATACATTGAAAACTTAGAATTAATACACTAAGAGAATTATAAAACATACTTACTGAAACCGGCATGAAGTTGTTTGACATCAATTTTGTGACATAGTGTCCTTGGTTATTTCGCCTTGAGTTCATTGTTAAGAAAACCTTGTTGTACGCGCGTCGTCCTGTGTCCTTGTCTTTGCGTCGTGTGTCACAAGTATGGTGTTTGGTTCAGGACGTACGTACCTCTTAAGGACGTACGTACGTATGGTATGTCAGCAAGATTGTTTGTGTTCTGGACGTACGTACCTGTTTAGGACGTTCGTACGTCCAAGTAGTCAGCAGGCTTATTTCGTGTGGAAGACGTACGAACGTCATATCGACGTACGAACGTCCAATATGGATTTTGCTTGTTTCGGCCCATTTTCCTTGGTTTCCAACCCTAAGTATAAATAGGGTTTCTCTTCCAAAGAACAAGTCAGTTCTTTGGCCGTCCATTGTTCTTCTAGTTCTGGAGTTTTGGTTTAGGTTTTGGTATTGAAAGTGTTTGTGGCTATTGAACTCAATTCCCTTCTTCCCCCTTCTCTCAATTCATAAATCTGTGATCTTCCAAGTATCATAGTGATTTAGCTTCGAGTCTTCTTGTGTGTTCATCAAGAAGTCGAGTATCCTTGTGTGTTCATCAAGGAACTCTGGTGTAAGCTTGTTTCATAGTTCGGCTTCGAGTCTTCTTGTGTGTTCATCAAGAAGTCGAGTGTCTTGTGCGTACATCAAGGTGCTCTGGTGAAGTCAAGGTGTTAGAGATAACCAGGAGTATCAACTCGCAATGAGTGCAGGTAGTTGGTAGGTTTGTACATCTCTTTTCATCTAGTGGATTATTTGTTGTCGCGAGGACAACCGTGGACGTTTCCCTTATTGGGTTTTACCACGTTAAAAATTTCTGTGTGTTATTTACCTTATGCGTATTGTTTGATTGGTTCAATATTCAATTATTGTATAAGCACTATTTGTAGTTTATCAATTGGTATCAGTCGCTGGGGGCTGGTTAAGGAGCGTAAAGGCTCACGCTAACGATCAATAGTGCTATGAGTTACTCTGGTAAGACACTTGTCTCGGCTGTTACTCGATTGTCTGATGAACAATCGACTGCTAGTAAAGAATGCTCTAGTGACTGTGACAGGGATTTGATTCTGGTTGACAATAATGATTGGGCCACCCTATACCGGTTATCCAGAAAGGAATGTCTAAGGTTGGAGGCACAAAATAGTATTCTTCAGGATAGACTTGACTTACTTGCTGCTAGTTCCTCATCCATGTCAACTTTGGATAGGGAACCTGAGTCTTGGCAGGTTGATAAGGTGACCTTATTGAGTAATCTTGCTGCTCTTGAGCACGACAAGGTCGAATGGGAAGTCCGGTGTAATATTTTGTCCACTGAACTAGACGATGTCAAAAAGGAACTGATTCGCCTTCAGTCGTTCGAAAACTGCAATGGGTTGTCATCTTCTGAACTACCTCCACTGTTGCCCCATCCTCCTACCAAAAAGTCTGACATGCATCACTCTGTGGCCACGGTAGGCATCCGGCGTAAATGGAAACCATTTAGGCGTGCTCCTCCTCAGGGAAGAAAACGTCAAATGCCTTGCTCATTATGCGGACAGTTTGGACATTGGGCCTCGCAGTGTGTTGTGGCTGTTCCTGCTCCACAACCATGGAAGCTGTTTTCACAGCCATCGTATTTTTATCCATCTTATCCATATGCCTCTTACTCTTCTCCTTGTAATTTTGCAGGAAATGTTTCAAATGTGGCGATTACTGCCCTTCATGTCTCAAGCTCGGATAGTGAGTGGTTACTTGATAGTGGTGCTTCGAAACATATGTCAGGTAATGCCAAACTTTTCTCCTCCGTTACTGCTATAGATGGTGGAAGTGTTACTTTTGGTAATGGTAAGCGCTCTCCTGTGATTGGTAAGGGTTTTGTTGCTGGTATTGGTCTATCTTCGAATGATGTGTGTTTGTTAGTTGATGGGTTGCGTGTTAATTTGATCAGTATTAGCCAACTGTGTGATACTGATCATACTGTTAATTTTTCTAAAAATATATGTACTGTGCTTGATAGTTCGGGTAAGTGTATCATGACAGGTAAGCGTACATTGGATAATTGCTATGCCATTCAGCCTGTTGCATCTGGCATAAAATGCTTACCTAGTAAACTAAATGAGGATCTGTTGTGGCATCAACGACTAGGTCATGTCAACTTTGAACACCTGGACAATCTAACTCGAAATGAATATATCAAGGGAGTTCCTAGACTTGGACGAAATCGTGACACTGTATGTGGTGGGTGTCAACTAGGTAAACAGATACGTAGTCCACACTCCAAGAAAAAGTCCGTAACGACATCCTCTCCTTTAGAACTCATACACATGGATCTGATGGGTCCTACTCGCACTCCTAGCTTAGGAGGCAAACGATACATCTTGGTTATGGTTGATGATTACACTCGCTTTACCTGGGTATCATTCTTGCGTGAAAAATCTGATGCTTTTCTTGAGTTTCAGGGGATATGTCTTCGTATTCAGAATGAGAAAGATACTCAAATTAAACATGTCAGAAGTGACAGAGGCGGTGAGTTCACAGACACAGGTGTTATTGAGTATTGCGTTGCAAATGGTACGTGGCAAGAATTTTCAGCCCCATACACTCCGCAACAAAACGGAGTCGCTGAAAGGAAAAACCGTGTTATTCAGGAGATGGCTCGTGTTATGTTGCATGCAAAGAATGTTCCTACCAAGTTCTGGGCGGAAGCGGTTCATACTGCTTGTTACATTATGAACCGTGTATATCTGAGATCTGGTACTACACAAACTGCTTATGAGCTATGGTATGGTAAGAAACCAAATCTCAAATATATGCGAGTTTTTGGCAGTGTTTGCTATGTGTGCAAGGACAGACAAAGTCTGTCCAAATTTGATAGTCGAGGTGATGTTGCTCTTTTACTTGGTTATTCCTCTAATAGTAGGGCCTTTCGAGTATTTAACTACACCACTCGCAAGGTCATGGAATCCTTTAATGTTGTTGTTGATGACACTATTGTATCTGACTCTTCTGTTTCTACTGGTACACAGGATGTCACAGTTCTCTCACCCGTGTCAGACTCTGTTGACATGTCTCCCATATCGTCATCATTATCTGATGAAGGTGATGATGATGCTAAACCGTCTGGTGCTGCAGAGGAATTGCCTGGTAGGACCAGTGTTGTGCCCACACAGGATGATGTTGTTCCATCCCAAGGAGTGACTGATGTGTCTCCAGAACTATCCACTGTCCCTGCTGACCCTGAAGAGATGTTTAATCTAGCATCACCTCGTGTTAAACAATATCACTCCTTAGGTGATATCATTGGGGATGTTAATGATCAGCGTCTGACCCGTCGGAGGGCCAAGGAGATGAATTGTGTTCATTATGTTTGCTATCTCTCTTCTCTTGAACCTAAAAATGTTACTGATGCTCTTACTGATGATGATTGGCTGGTTGCTATGCAGGAAGAACTTGGTCAGTTTAAGCGTAGTGATGTTTGGACGTTGGTTCCTAGACCTACTCACACTAATGTGGTTGGTACTAAGTGGATTTTTAAAAACAAATTGGATGAGTTTGGGCAGATTGTGCGCAACAAGGCAAGGCTTGTAGCTCAGGGCTATAGTCAGATTGAAGGTATTGACTACGGAGAGACTTTTGCTCCTGTGGCTAGGTTGGAATCTGTCAGGCTTCTTCTTGCTATGGCGTGTCACCTGAATTTCAAGTTGTACCAAATGGATGTCAAGAGTGCGTTCCTCAATGGTATTCTTAATGAGGAGGTCTATGTTGAACAACCTAAGGGGTTTGTGGATCATACTTTTCCGAATCATGTCTTCAAACTGCAAAAAGCATTATATGGGTTAAAACAGGCTCCTCGAGCTTGGTATGAACGTCTGACATCTTTTCTACTAGGGAAAGGATTTGTTCGTGGGAGTGTTGATCGGACTCTGTTCATACTGAGAAAGAATAATGATGTTCTTCTCGCCCAAGTCTATGTGGATGATATAGTGTTTAGATCCACGTGCCCAAGTCTTTCTGAATCTTTCTCTCGGTTAATGAGTTCTGAATTTGAAATGAGCTTAATGGGAGAACTAAATTTCTTTCTTGGGTTGCAGGTAAAGCAGTTCGATCATGGAGCTTTCATCTCTCAAACAAAATATGCCAAAGAACTGGTTAAAAAGTTCGGTTTTGGCACTTCAAGTGGTCAAGATACTCCCATGGGTGAGAGGGTACGTCTTGGTAAGGATGTTATGGGTAAGTCTGTTGATATTCGTGAATATCGGAGTATGATTGGTAGTCTCTTGTATCTCACTGCTAGTCGTCCAGATATTTCTTATAGTGTTGGGGTGTGTGCACGATTTCAGGCTAACCCTAAGGAATCTCATCTTATTGCTGTTAAGCGTATCATTCGGTATGTTGCTAGCACACTTGACTATGGTTTATGGTTCACCAGAGATACAAATAGTGTTGTGGCAGGTTATTGTGATGCTGATTGGGGTGGTAATCTCGATGATCGTCATAGTACCAGTGGTGGCTGTTTCTATGTTGGGAATAATCTTGTTTCCTGGCATAGCAAGAAACAATCATCTGTATCCATCTCCTCGTGTGAGGCTGAGTATATAGCTGCAGCTAGTGCATGTACACAACTTCTGTGGATGCGTCAGATGCTTTGGGACTATGGCATTCAACAGCAGGCAATGGACTTATTCTGTGATAACACCAGTACCATTAGCATCTCCAAAAATCCTGTTCAACACTCACGAACAAAGCATATCGACATTCGTCATCATTTCTTACGTGAGGCGGTCGAAAAGGGTGATATAGCAATGGAATTCATTCCTACTGAACATCAGCTAGCCGACATTCTTACAAAACCCCTTGATGCAGCTCGCTTTCATTCCTTGCGTAAATCTATTGGGGTTGTATCTCTTCCTTAAGTGTGTTGGTCCTTCTCTTTTCTCTCTGTTCTTACCTCACTTGTCATGTCTGTTTTTGTCATAATGGTTGGATGTTTAGGTTCAGTTTCTTTTATTCCTTATTGTTTGTTGGTATTGAGGACATACTACTTTCTCTATTGTGTGGATTCCT
The DNA here is from genome assembly GCA_020826895.1 of Aquilegia kansuensis. NCBI lineage: Eukaryota > Viridiplantae > Streptophyta > Magnoliopsida > Ranunculales > Ranunculaceae > Aquilegia > Aquilegia kansuensis. The sequence continues at coordinate 14,549,415 of CM037005.1, read as the reverse complement.
TTTACAGGTGTTTCTAGTTTGGCGTCCTCAACTGTTTTTTTTGTGTCGTGCATAGTTGTAGGGTTACATCATACTCTCTTTGTCTTGGTAGTTTCTTACATGATGCATTTACATGTAGTTGGACTGTCATTTTAAATACCTGTATGTCTTCAGTCTTATATGATTTTCCTTCATGGGTATCGTCTTCTTTTACTTTTATATTTCTACACCTCTTGTAAGTGGTCAATGACTCACAAAATCCCCAGCCATTTGACTGTCTTGAGAGCATGCTCATTTGGCTAAGAACCCGTTGGGGCTGTGAGGGTCATGCTCTGACGGATGCACTCAGGAGATGTTAGTTCTTGTGTTGCACGTTACCATGGTATTGCACTTCTTGAGTGTGTTTTGTCGAAAAGATGTAGGCTACACCCTACCCTCGTGTTTTGGTAAAAGATGGAGGTATTAGATACTCCCACACGGGAATGGCATTTGTTTCAAATGGTTTTACAAACAAAAAAAAAAAAAAAAATGACAAGTGACTTTCACATTTGTCTAGTTGAAAGGAAAAGAAGAAAAACAATGCTTTGTGTTTCCTTGGTTTTGTTGTGATCCGGTTCACTTCACATTGGTCTTGTAGCAAGTGACCTTCAATATACTCAATGATCATGTTTTTAGTTTGTTTCCGGAGGTTGGTATTGGTCTGTCAGGTTCTTCTACATGCTTGCATCATTCTAGTAAGTACCATGGCTTGGTGTATGATGTCGTTCTTCGATTTTGCATTTGCTTGTGGTTGAGGTTTGTTTAAACTGTATTCGGTTGTAATTGGAACTCTTATGATAAGTAGAAAAGTTTTCTTGTGATGTATCTCAATATGTGGTTGGGTTGTTAGTCGGTCTGCTGTCTGGTCTTTAGGTTGTTCTCTCTTTTCAAAAAAAAAAAAAAAAAAAAAAAAAGGGTTCGTACGTACGCCTTCAAGACATTCGTACGTGGAGGGGGACAGATCTTTTTGCAACGTACGAACGCTCCTAGGACGTACGAACGTGTTGTTTGACAGATGTTTTTTTTTTGGGGTCCCGACGTTTGAACGTTCTTAGAACGTACGTACGTTCCTGATACAGTTCAGCCCATTTGCTGTTTAATTTCGAATTCCTTTTAAACCAAAGGCCAACTGTTATATCAATCGTGTTCCCCTTTCCTGTTGGCACACTACAAGCTGTTAGCATATTGGGTTTCCTTACTCTTTTGCTATCTCGTTTTTAGATGTTGTGGATGTTATTGGATATTGCTATGTTTCTATTAGTGATAGCTCTTTTCTGTTTTGGTGTGAATTTCTGCTACTTAGGTCATGGACCTTTCTAATTGGGCCAAGTTAGGTTTTATTTTATGTTCTCTATATATATAGGAGTCTTCTCTTATTTTTCTCATCTTGTGTCTTCTTATCTCCTTCTAGTTCTGTCTTTGTTTTTCAGAATTTTCAATGGCAGAGTATGAACTTCATGGGGTCTTTGTTCCGACTGCTGGTTATGTGTCGTTTATGTTCATGTCAATCATTGGGAGAGACTACCGGGACATCTTCAACATCACATCTTGGAGTTGGTTGGATATCCGAAGGTTCTAGGACTTTCTGCTCCTCTTACCGACTGTGGCTTGGACAGCAGAATTGAGGAGTTATTTTGCACGAGTGAATGGCTGGAGGATTATGATGATCATGTGATAGCTCGGTGGAATAGATCTTCGGCTCGTGCGGAAGCTTATTTTTCCAAGCTTCCTCCAGGTCATTGGGAACGAGTTTTTCGAATTCGTTAACTTCAGTTTTATGCTCTGTCTTTATGGTTTCTTATGTTTATGGATTAGTGTGTTTGGCTATTAGTTGTTTTCATGAACCTTAAGAATTGGGATAGGTTTTATTTTGTTTTATCTGTTTTGTCTTGCTTGTTTGGCGTTGATTTCTTTTCTTGGTATTTTTTCTTTATTTTTTTGTTGGTTGATTCTTTTGTTCACTTGTTGTGACAAAAAGGGGGAGATTTATGACTCTAATTACTAACAATTGTCTCTTTGTTGTTAGGATATTTTTGGGTCATGTTTCAGGTATGCTACAAGTATGGGGGAGTGAACGTGTTGATGTTTTAGAGGTTGTACAGTTATGGGGGAGCTTGAGTGTCAAAATTTTGGAGCTCATGAAGTATGGGGGAGTTGCTCGAAGGAACTTTTGTTGATTCCTTGATTGCTTCGAAAATTCTTAGTTGCTTCCGTTCGGTCTCTGATGTTTAAAGCGTCTTGTTCAAGCTGGATAACAAGAATTGGTGACTCGGTACGTGTTCTACCTTGAGAGATTTTGTAGGCATGTTTTATAAATGCCATGGTTTGGGTTTGTAAGCACGGTTTATAAGTGCTATTAGAGTCATAGGTTTTTGTCACAAAATCAATGTCAAAGGGGGAGATTGAAACCGGCATGAAGTTGTTTGACATCAATTTTGTGACATAGTGTCCTTGGTTATTTCGCCTTGAGTTCATTGTTAAGAAAACCTTGTTGTACGCGCGTCGTCCTGTGTCCTTGTCTTTGCGTCGTGTGTCACAAGTATGGTGTTTGGTTCAGGACGTACGTACCTCTTAAGGACGTACGTACGTATGGTATGTCAGCAAGATTGTTTGTGTTCTGGACGTACGTACTTGTTTAGGACGTTCGTACGTCCAAGTAGTCAGCAAGCTTATTTCGTGTGGAAGACGTACGAACGTCATATCGACGTACGTACGTCCAATATGGATTTTGCTTGTTTCGGCCCATTTTCCTTGGTTTCCAACCCTAAGTATAAATAGGGTTTCTCTTCCAAAGAACAAGTCAGTTCTTTGGCTGTCCATTGTTCTTCTAGTTCTGGAGTTTTGGTTTAGGTTTTGGTATTGAAAGTGTTTGTGGCTATTGAACTCAATTCCCTTCTTCCCCCTTCTCTCAATTCATAAATCTGTGATCTTCCAAGTATCATAGTGATTTAGCTTCGAGTCTTCTTGTGTGTTCATCAAGAAGTCGAGTATCCTTGTGTGTTCATCAAGGAACTCTGGTGTAAGCTTGTTTCATAGTTCGGCTTCGAGTCTTCTTGTGTGTTCATCAAGAAGTCGAGTGTCTTGTGCGTACATCAAGGTGCTCTGGTGAAGTCAAGGTGTTAGAGATAACCAGGAGTATCAACTCGCAGTGAGTGCAGGTAGTTGGTAGGTTTGTACATCTCTTTTCATCTAGTGGATTATTTGTTGTCGCGAGGACAACCGTGGACGTTTCCCTTATTGGGTTTTACCACGTTAAAAATTTCTGTGTGTTATTTACTTTATGCGTATTGTTTGATTGGTTGAATATTCAATTATTGTATAAGCACTATTTGTAGTTTATCACTTACAAGTTATCGTATATATTAAGAAACAAAATTTCAAATTTTTTGTAAGAACATTTAGAATCGTTTATACGTTTGATTTTGGTTGTTTGATAAGTAATTAATAGAACAAAAAAAAAAAAATTTGAATTGTCATAAACCATTTGATTTTAATTAAGATTTACGTATATTGCAAGTTTTCGAAAATTGAAGTGGGTGTTTTCCATGGTTTCTAACAAAGGTTATTCTCCAAAATCTCGTCCAAGGAAACCAATTCGTTTTGATCTTCTAGTAAATATTGAATATGGTTAATGAATAACAAATACAAATAAATGAAGTTGAAAGGAGATGGAAAAAGAAATGAGATGTGATAGAAATGGAAATGAAGAAGAAGAAAAAAAATATTTTATATGGGGTGTATTTACTAATATTATTTGGGATATATTGGGTATTATTAGATTCGTTTAGTGGGGCATAATTACTAATTCGTTTGTAACTTATAATGCGTTGGGAGACCCTCACCTTGCTGGCTACATACTTTCAAATTTATGGTGGATTTTACCTACATGGCACTTACGTGGCACTTATGTGGAGATGGACAAAATGCACCCCGACCGCATTGGGAATTTTTAATAGGAGGTGGATCTCACAAGGTGGAGTTGGGAAATCCACCTTCTATATACCTCTAGTTTTAGTTCCCCAATAGAAAGGTGGGGGAAGCCACCAAAAGACCACCAAGGTGGGCATCAAGGTGGGGAAACTCACAATGGAGGCCACCTTATGTTAAGATTTCGGACGATATTTAAAACCGCCATATGTTAATATAGGAACAGTTGTCTGACCCATTTTAACGACTTAAAGCCCAAACGGGATAATCACTATTGTATCTTCGTCTCGAAGAATCGGACCAGAAACAGGGTAGAAGAATTTTGGGGATTGATTTTAAATGGATCTAGCTGCTGAAGAAATATAATTTCTAACCCAAGTTCAATTTTCAAAGAATCAATAAACATCCCCAAATTATGAACAACACCTTTTCTTCTCATCACTTTAATCCCAACTTCCAATTTTTATTTGCAATCTTTGTTCATTCTCTGATCCACTTCTTAATCAAATCCAAACTCAATCTCATAAATTATAAACCCATAACAAATGAACTCAATTTTTTATCATTCGATTTTTCTATCTCAACTTCTTCTTTGATTTCTTTCTGTTTTTTCTACGGCTGTTGTGGTCTTCTTCTATCCTTGTAATCCAGTTTCTTTAATTGTTTTTGTATTTTTATTTTCTACAGAACAAGATATTAAAGAATCAACATTTTAACTGTGTAGAATTGAAGAAGAAAAAGAGATTTTGATGATTGTTTACCAACATAAGATAAACAAACATGGATATTCTAAAAATTGTTGGTATGAAACCACGAAGAAAAATAAAAGAAGAGTTTATTTATTTATTTGTTTTTTTTTTTCTTAAAGTGCCAACCGACACTTCTTACCCAATGCAGGGTGGATTTATCCACCTCCACGTAGGCGCCACGTATGCGCCACTAGGATAAATCCACTTTGTTGACTCAAGGTGAAACTCTACAAGGTGGAGAGTTCCCAAGGGAAGGTGGACTCTTTGGTAAAGAAAGTGGATTTTTTTTAAAATCCGGACGGCATGTCACATGCCGTCCCATTTTTTTTTGCAAAAAAATAGGCAGACGGCATGTCACATGCCGTCCGAGAGTCCAAAAGCTTTAAAACACTACGTAAACTTTAACAAAAAACGGACGGCATGTGACATGCCGTCCGGTTCTACCACCCACAGGTGGATTTCAAGGTGGATTCTCCCACCTTGAAATCCACCCGTGGGATCCCACTTTTGAAAATCCACCTTCCCTTGGGACATTATTTTAAGTTTCAAGGTGAATTTATCCACCCCACCCCCAAAATCCACCTTGCATTGGGAATGCTCTAAGGCCAAAAATAGCCTACATATCAGCCAAAATTTTGTTAAGGTGAAATATAGAAATCACCCTAACGCGTTTGTGTTCTTTTTTTATTATTTTTTTTTCCATCCCACTCAGACTAACATGATTGTTCCACTAGTGTTGGACTTGCGTGGAACTACAAAATATTTTTTCTTAAATCGATTCCAAGTCATCTTCTTCTCCGTCCATCTCAATAAACTTTCTTTTCTTCCTCCGTTCTTCTTTCATTACAAACCTTCAGTAACTCAATTTTTTTATGGTTAATAGCACTACCAACAAGAAGTTTTTTTTTATGGTTAATGGCACTCCACGTTGGTCTGTTGCTCATGGAACTTTTTAAGTCGGTCAAACCCTCGTGAAACACTAAAAGATAGAATATTTTTTGGTCTCTCATCTCCTCTTCGTTTTTGGGTGAGAATATAGGAGAGTCTGACAAAAAATCTCACGTGTAGTGTAAACACTTATAAATATAGCAGACGCGTTAGAGCATCTCTAATGGGTCTCCTAAAATCTAAATTATAGGAAAACCGAAAAAAACACCACCCTAACGCGTCGTCTATAATTTTAGCAGACGGCTATCCACGTAGGATTTGGTGGGCCCGTCTGCTAAAACTTCGTCCAAAATCGAACAAAATTTAGGATTATAGGAATTGCTAAAATAAAATGTTCCACGCTGGTTGAACCAGCGTGGAACTTTTTTTTTATTATTATTTTAATTCCACGCTGGTTCAACCAGCGTGCAATTTTTTTTTTTTTTTTTATTCCACGCAGGTCAAACCGGCGTGGAACTTTTTTTTTTTTCCTGTTCCACGCAGGTCCAACCAGCGTGGAACATCTTCCAGATCAGCCCACTTCAGCAAGCCCAGCCCAGCTACTGCCCACTGCCCCAAGCCCAGCCCAGCTACTGCCCACTGCCCCAAGCCCAGCCCAGCTACTGCCCACTGCCCCAAGCCCAGCCAACACGCGAAGCCCAAGTCTTCCACGCTGGTTGGACCAGCGTGGAACAGAAAAAAATTTGCACGCTGGTCGTACCTGCGTGGAAGATAAAAATTTAGAAAAAAAAATAGGAAACGCGTTAGGGATACTCCTGAATATAGGTATGGCCGGTCTGCTAAAAAAGTGATAGGAAAGGAGCTGGCACCTACGTGGAGGCTAAATCGTCCCATGTGTAGGCTAAAAATGGGAGACCCATTAGAGATGCTCTTAGGGAAAAGTCTTGCTAAATTTTTTGGCAAACCATTTTGGCCGACCCATTAGAGATGCTCTAAGAGCACTCTCAATCCAGAGTGAATTGATCCACATAGGCGCCATTGGATATCAATGCCACCTCGTAGATAAAATCCACCTTAAAAAGTAAAAAAATCCACTAGATAACATCCTAGAGGTGGATTTTGTATAGGTGGAGCTTAGATAACATCCTACTAAGCTGTCCACCTGGCATAGGCAGTGAATTTTGCATAGGTGGAGCCTAGATGGCGTCCTACTGTTCTAGTATGTTATCGTATCCACCTGATCGATCACCTCAGCAGCAGCGAGGAAGAAAGAGCATCTCATAGTACCGTTACAAAAGCCGATTAGGCGAAACATTTTTTTGTTTCACAAAAACGAAACGAAAAAACAATTTCGAAAAATGCAAAAATCAAAATAATTAATTAAAAAACACATTAATGCGTTGGTGGTAAAAGTCTCCCTCTTCTTCAAGCGGCCGACGGCTTCTTCTTTTTCCAAATTTCTTCAAACATCTTCTTCTCATTTTCTCTCTCTTCTGTATCTCTCTCTCTCTCTCTATCTAATCTGTTTCTCTCTCTAGAACTAGAAGATTAATTCAATATCAATTTCATCTCTAAAGCATCTTCAATTTGTAATTCAACGTTGATCATTACAGTGGATCTCGTTTTCAAGCATTCGGATCTGAGAAAAGAAACTTGCAAAATTTCAATTGAAAGATTTGAAGATTTTTTGTTCTGTTGAAACGTTTTATATTCGATCCTTAACTGGATCTGAAAGGAGATGGCCTTGTCTGGTATGAGAGGTCTCTCCGTTTTCATTAGCGATGTTCGAAATTGCCAAAATAAAGAACAAGAAAGACTTAGAGTAGATAAGGAGCTTGGCAACATTAGAACTCGTTTCAAACATGAAAAGGTTAGGGTTTTTATATTCTTCTGTCTTCTTTAATCTTCATGTTTTAGCTGGATTCTATTATATTATCAATGATTTTGGCATTTCTGTTTGTTTAGCATTTGATTTGAATTTGAATTTTTTTGAGTAGTTTTTGATCTGTTGAGTTCAGTTAGTGGTTTGTGAAGAAATTAGAGCTGAATCGATCGAATTGCCTGTTTAATTCACTCTTAGGTACACATATAGACTATATTGCTCAAGTTTATATAGTTTGTTGAAGAAACTTACCTACATTTGTTGATAGTTATATTGTAGTTTACGGGAAAATCTCATTTCACAGTTTGTGCATAGCTTCATATATTGCATTGCACATAAAGAGGGTGATAAACCTGTGAACATAAGTGCTTATGTGTGATAGCCTATCAGTACTGTGGTCAGACTAAGTTAATGAATTAAAGCTATTTTACATCCCATCTCATAAAAACAATCTGCTTACGTGCATAGCTTTGTATATGGCATTACTAATAAAGAGTGTAATAAACCTGTGATCGTAAGAGCTTATGTGTGATAGCCTATCAGTACTATGGTCAGACTAAGTTAATGAGTTGAAGATATGTTACCTTGAGATCTCATATGGTGGTGGAAGATAATGTGTACTACCGAACCATGTCTATTTCATAAGAGGAAATAAGAAACTCAAGAAATCAAAATGAGTGAGACCAAACTCTATTGAACCAAACATGCTCCAAAAACTTAACTTGGTCCACTCTCCAAGCTTCCAAGGGAAATTTTAACATCCTCCATCCAAATTTCTTATTATCCCTTCCCAGGGATCACATTCGTATAAATTCTGATCCTCCCTCTATAAGTGTATAGACTATATCCATGTCTAGACAGTTTGTCTGTAATGCCGGTCTGTCTGCTTTCCATATGTCCACAACCATTATCTAAGAAGGTCACAGTTCATAATGAGGGACCATGGGCTAATTTTAACTTGTGCAGCACACTCTGTCCCAGTTAACAAGTTGATTGTGATGATTTCCCTCTCCAGACGAAATCATGCACAAATATTGTCATCAGGGCATCCAAATGTAACCATAAAAAGGACCAGAGACCAGACTACCTCATTAAAAACTCTAATTAATACATTCATCTCACTTTCTGAGGGAAGACGACCTTTCCATGCCAATACTTTATGCCGTAATCCCACATCTGGGTCGTTGTTGATTTATATCTGTTGCTAGCAGCAAGGGGAAGGATAAGTTTCATAGCAGGAGTTGAACAACTGCACAATCCAAGATGATTAATCTTTGAAAAGGTTGATCTTCATACCAGACACAGACTCGAAGGATGGTTAAAGACGTCTAAGCTCGGAAGCACAGAGACACAAGTGTCGTATTCAATTGAAACACACATGAAATAGAATGTATGTTGAAAAGAATAGGATACCCTGAGGCCATGATGGACAGTTAAAGTTTCTGTACTTTTATTTATTGATAGTATGAATTTGTAAGACACTATTTAGTCTTGTATATAATATTTAAATATTAGTAATCTTTTGATTCAATATCTATCACATTTGAACCCGAACGAATTGCAAGCAACACATGCACCATTCTATGTTTCATCATATACAGCCTCTTCATAAGGTATATAATCTTACTACTACATTTCATTTAAATGAAACTGTTCAATCTCCAAATTGGACGTATATTCGGCGATTTCATTAATTCCTTTTATGATCAATCATATATGAATGATTGGCACCTGTTGTTTGGTGCAAATGTGGCTAGTGGGAACTTCAACGTGGCATAATTACCAAATGTTTTTGGTCAAAAGCTCTCAACATTTTAGGGAGGTAAAATGCATGTCTAGAGCTGTTTGATGTGTGGCTCAAAACAGGAAAAATGGAAAATAACTCATAGAAATTTCCACATAGCTGTTGTAACTTGTAAGAGGAATGATAGAATTTGAGATACGTCGTACGCCATTATGAGGAGCCGTATTTTATCTTCGGGAGCCTAAACAAAACTTTTAGGAGATTTTTATTTTGAGCTAAATTTGTTTTGTAATTTGTTGTTTTCAGCTTAGGGTTTCACAACTTATGTATTAGGTTTTAGCACAAGTTCTAAGTAATCTGAATTTCTGGATTCATCTGAAAAAATAATTATGAGGAGCCGTATTTTATCTTCGGGAGCCTAAACAAAACTTTTAGGAGATTTTTATTTTGAGCTAAATTTGTTTTGTAATTTGTTGTTTTCAGCTTAGGGTTTCACAACTTATGTATTAGGTTTTAGCACAAGTTCTAAGTAATCTGAATTTCTGGATTCATCTGAAAAAATAATTATGTTGATCTTCGGATGAGAAACCTGGCATGGGGTCTTTTCACTTTAAGGGTTTCTGAATAAGGTGTAATTGAGGGTTACCAATAGGCTGAGTGGTGTATCATTTTTGTTATGTTATTTTTCTGGTTTGGTGATATTTATGTGGGTGACTTTGTTGGCCTCCATCTTTCAGAATCATGTTATGTCAACTTCTTTGTTATGTTGTGTACATATCTCTCTATTATCAGTTTAAATACCTCGTCTTGATAGAATCTTGAGGTTAAAAAGGGAACTGGGACAATGAGACCTGAGAATATTCATAGTTTGTCCTCCTTATGTGTCATCTGAGCATGGGACATGAGAGTTCATTTTTAACTTATGTAATTTGGTGGGATTGGTGTAGACTATAGAGTGATATGTGAAAAAGTGAGTACATGACATATTTTTGTTAAATAGTACATGACACATCAGATGGCATGGTTTTTGGCCCTAGATCCTATACTCATTGGCTGCAAAAATATTTTTTTGCCTCATTTATTCTTATGTTCATCTGTGTGGATTGTGCAAGCTATTTTGTTGCTTCTTTTCCCAAAATTTTCCCTAATATTTTATTCATCACGTAGGATTAAGGAATCTGGTTTTAGCATCTTATTCTGTAACTCAAGATCTTTATATATTGTGGTGGTTTGTGAAAGAAATTTTCTTCAACATTCTCCAAAAATCAAGTCTGCAATTGGTATTTTTTGTCTGAAGTTAAAGTTTTTGTTCAAGTTTGAACTACTAGATCTTCACAGATGATGCATGATGACATGATCTTTACTGTAGAAGCATGTGGAAAACCTCATTTGTCAGGATGCTGTTTTTGATTGCAATTGTGTTTCTGTTAATAGGGTTTGTCACCATACGAGAAGAAGAAATACGTCTGGAAAATGCTCTACATTTATATGCTGGGCTATGATGTCGATTTTGGTCACATGGAAGCTGTTTCCTTGATATCTGCACCAAAGTATCCAGAAAAGCAGGTGGAGTACCTATTTACCCGCGCACTAAAAATCCTTGTCATAGCTTTTATTCAAAATTTTGCACATGTAGATGATAGCTTTGTTACGAAATTTAACTTCTTTTTATCAAGATTCAAATTATTAAGATCTTAGTGTTGATCATTCAATTTCTCATGTCTCGTCTGTATATATCAATATATGGCCTCAGGATTTTATTCTTCATCCTGATTTGGATTAGTGCACTGTGCACATGTATACTCACTTCCATTTGTTTGATGTTTGGAAATTGTTAGTGGTCGATTCACTTGCTAATTGTTCTGTGCAAATGTGGATGCAGGTTGGGTACATAGTAACGTCATGTTTGCTTAATGAAAACCACGACTTTCTTAGACTGGTCATCAATTCCGTACGCAACGATATTATAGGACGCAATGAGACATTTCAGTGCTTGGCAATGACCATGGTACAAAGTTATCAATGAATCGTTTATTATTTATTTATACTGTTTCTTGGTCAAAATTTTCATATTCTTTATATGTGTTTTTCTCCTTGTGTTCTATATTGCTCATGGTAGTTTTTTGTCCAATTCTAAACCTTAGTCTCTCGCATTGTTGTATGTGTGCGGGATTTTATAATGGCATTCATTTACTTCATTGCTTGCATATCTTTTATAGATGTATACAAGACAGAGCAACAAGTGAATATCAGTTAGGTCTTAGCGGAATTGGTTTAGACATGATATCAATTGCAATATCAACACTATTTCAGCAAACTGGTTCAATAAAAGCAAGATATCATTCCTCTCTCATCTGTGAAATAAGTACAACATATTTTTATTCGTAGTGTATCCACCTATATCTTATGCTCTTGTCAGTTTAAGGATTATTATCTCATCCCATCACTTCGGCACTTGTGGGTATCTTCATAGGATGTCGTGTGTGTCAATTTTTGGTGAAAGTCAAGTCATTAGTAACAGTCTCCTATTTTTCTGGATGTTATAACCCTTGTTAGTTCTTGGTGTTATATATGGTTTTATTGTCTACTTAATTACTCTCTATTATTTATTTTTTTAAGGTTGGGAATATTGGCGGTAGAGAATTTGCCGAATCGTTAGCACCTGATGTTCAAAAATTACTAGTAAGAATGAACTCTCTCTCTCTCTCTCTCTCTCTCTCTTAAATATTCAAATTGCCTTTTAATTAAATTAATTGTCTTTGGTTGCATTAGATCTCCAGTAGCTGTAGACCACTTGTGAGAAAGAAGGCTGCGTTGTGCCTTCTACGTTTGTTCCGAAAGAATCCTGATGTGGTCAATGTGGATGGGTGGTAAGTTTAAACCTATTCTTCTGTCTTTTAAAATCTTATGTTGACTGCATGTTCTAATGTTACTTGAGTTGTTTCCATCCCTCTGTAATTATTCATTAAATTGTGCCAAACTTTTGCAGGGCTGATCGCATGACACAGCTTCTAGATGAACGTGACTTGGGAGTTTTGACATCTGTCATGAGCCTTCTTGTTGCTTTAGTGTCCAATAACCATGATGCTTATTGGAGCTGCCTTCCAAAATGTGTTAAAATCTTGGAGAGGCTTGCTCGGAACCATGATGTACCGCCAGAGTACACTTACTATGGTATCCCATCTCCCTGGCTTCAGGTTTGTGAAACAATGTATAATTATTGGTGCATTGCTATTATAATGATTATTAATACTAAATTATTCGTATTATGTTTACACTCATAGTTCCTATGTTCTACAACAAAACCACAATGGTGATATGACATAACAATGCTAAATATCTATCAGTGCATGGTGTTTTGAGTTTTCTATTTTCTTCCAAATTAGTATCTTATCACTTTATTAGTTCTAGTAGGAGTAGAACATATTAGAGTGAAAAGGATTTTACACTACGACATGGCTAGTTGTTGTGACTAGATTCCTGTATGCTGTTACTTGTATTCATTTGAGCTATAAAATTAGATAGACTGGAATTGAAATACATTGTATTTATAAGACTAGCACCATTTTGGGAAGGAACTCTTCCATATTTAGAAAGAAAATTATGGGAATTTACAAGTGACACAAAGGGTGTATATAGACAAATGTATAATTAAGTTATGGGACCTTAGAAGGGTGCTAAACTTCTAATTGCTAGAGTGGGCACCTGCTCAACCCATTACCAGTTCCCATTACATGGCAAAGGCATTTCGAGTACATTTGAATTATTTTTACTAAAATTGCTTGTAGATTGGATTCGTGATTGCCAATCAGAGTGCAGTCCTTAATGTCATGAATGATTCTCTGTGAATTTTTGCTTTGTTCTCAAAGATCCTTCTATTCCTTTCCTATAACAAATGCTTCAATAGTCACCTAACCTTAGGCCTGAGAGAGGATAATGATTTTGTTGGTCAGAGCTTCCAAAATGCTATATGTTTGCTTGTTGAAACTTGAAAGAAGAGAAAAAAGTTCCCCTTACTAGAGATGAAGGAGATGGTCCACATCTTTCTTAGACATGGCAAAGAAAACAAGTATTGTATGGATCCATTCCTCACCCAAAATAATAATTAAGGAAACATTCCTTGGTTTTCTTAGAAACACCAAAGTGAACTTGAAGTCTACCTTGTTTGATCAAGGTTTGAAATCAATAGAATGGTTCACTTGCAATATAAGAATTTCTCTATTTTTTGTGGACTGAATTTGCTTTTCTTTGTAATGTGTCTCTTATTTAAGATGTGCTACATTCCAACTAATATACCTTAATGTGTTCTTTGTAATGTGTTCTTATTAAATATGGTCCACATCTTTCTTAGACCATAGGAGGTGCTACATTCCAACTAATATTAGTAAATTGATACGTATAACTTAGAAGATTATGCTTGGTGCAGGTCAAGACAATGAGGGCTCTTCAGTATTTTCCCACCATCGAAGATCCTAATACCCGAAAATCATTATTTGAGGTTTGTCTTTGGCAGTTGTTCTCAAGTTACCCTTGGAATAGATCTGACAGATACCGTATTGGTGATTTGTAGGTTTTGCAGCGTGTTTTGATGGGAACTGATGTTGTGAAAAATGTGAACAAAAACAATGCATCACATGCCGTTCTTTTTGAAGCCCTTGCACTGGTATGTTTGCAGCCTAATTAACAATATGATGTTTGTAATTTTTGTCAGTTCCACGCTGCATATAAGCAGAAATTGAGGAATTAACCAATGATGACACAAAATATGATGTTCTTTTAATAAATTAAACAGGAATGAGTACCTTGCCAAGGACACTTGAGCCTAAATCCTTAGTGTTCCTGATTTGTATCATATGCTTTTTTTTTTTTTTCTGAAAAACATTCCTTAGAAACAAGCTAGAAATTACCGATGCACGCACAAATAATAGACTAACCCCGCTCAAGAACCAAAGATAAATTTTCTCTCAGAAGAAAATAAATACCCTGAAAGCGATGTCCTGGTAGGCTGTTACGGCCATAGCTTGCACCCACAATAATTCTTTAATTCTAGTTTGAAATATGATATGTCAGCCATCATGTCCTTTTGTTTAGGGTTTACAAAGCTACCTACCAGACAGTCTACTCACAATTCTTGTTGGAATTTAAGAATACATAATCAAATAACAATGTTATTTATGATGATCAGTAGACTAGAGCATGTAACATGAGTGGTGTTGCGGACACCCTTGAGTATTATATGAGCATCTCACATTTTATTCTGGACTCGTAGTTGCTCAATGTATAAATCTGGCCCTTTTCGAGTCATATGATGTGATCACAAACTTTTTTTGTATAGCTTTACTGTGGTTTAAGTTTGTATTTAATATAAATTTGGCAATATTTCTGAGGTTATGTGAAAGTTTCTGATGGACAGATATTTTCACATTGAATGTAGCATAAAATCTGTATTGTATTCCTATTGCCGAATAGGAAATAAAGTTTCAATCTCTAAAAACTCCTTTAATTTCCACAAGGTTATGCATCTTGACGCTGAAAAGGAGATGATGTCTCAATGTGTTGCTTTGCTTGGAAAGTTCATTGCTGTCCGTGAGCCAAATATTCGTTATCTTGGTCTGGTAAGTTAATGCGAAGGGTAATAAATCTTCTAGATACCTATCTCTCAGTTGGGCAACAAAGCACACATCTCATATGTTGTTCAATGAGTTGAATTAGTATCTCTCTCTTGCAGGAAAATATGACCAGGATGTTGATGGTTACAGATGTACAGGATATTATCAAAAGACATCAACCCCAAATCATCACCTCATTGAAGGATCCTGATATCAGGTAAAGCTTGAAGGAAACAGTGGCGTATAATGTCTGACAAAATTTTGATTGTGTGCATTCTTGCACGTGTCAAAATATAAGAGCTATTAGCATAATAGCTAACTTCTTTTGTATTAAAATTATATTTCGTACATGTTTTGTGTTCAATAAATATAATTCCAAATAGTTGTCTACATGTGTATGAGAAGTGAATCATTAGATGTTTCCTATAAGACAGGTTTTCTTGGGTGGTGTTCTGTTTTCTTTTCCCTTCACCTTTTGTTCATTTTTCAATCGATTATTTTTAATTTCTCGTTCTGAACAAGGAAGAGTTAATGAAAATTGTATCTTTTTGATCCCCATAAAACTTCTTTATTTTCTCTTTTTTTGGGGAAGTTTCTTCTTGGACTCTACTTTTTTCTTTGTTTCCTATGCGTTCTCTCATCTGTTTGGTCTTATGTGTATGCGACGAGAAGATAGTATCCCAGAATGGAATTCTTTGAGGGATATAAGTCAATTTTTTTTTTCTTGACGATGATGCTACTTTAATTTTTTAGTGATGAATGATATATCATTTTAATTTTACGACCCACAAAAAAATTATTACTGAAGTTATAATTTTTCTTAGGAAGAGGTCTTGTTAATATTGTTTTGCCACTGCAGTATTAGAAGGCGTGCTCTTGATTTGCTGTATGGAATGTGTGATGTCACAAATGCAAAGGACATAGTTGAAGAGTTGTTGCAGGTAAAAGTTTAGGTTTAGTACATTTCTCATTTATGATTTCAATCTTTTGATGGACCTGAGCTGAGTTGTTTAGAGTGTAATGTGTTGAAATGATTGTTGTATCACAGTATCAATATGACTATTGGATCAGACATGCCACTGATATGTCTTCACTTTTCAGTATCTAAGCACAGCGGACTTTGCGATGCGTGAGGAATTGGCATTAAAAGCAGCAATTCTAGCAGAGAAGTTCGCTCCTGATCTATCATGGTAAGACCGGACTTTATCTATGAGTAGGTTGGACAACTAGAATTTTACTCATCTTCTCATGCTTGTTATACACCTTTTTTTTGATAAATAAGATATTCATTGATATAAATAATAAGCGATTACTCCAAGAAGAGCAAAGATAAAGACCAGATATATACTAATCCTAAAACCTACCCGGCTACCCCACATCAACCCTTATTAGGTCCACACCATCTTTATGCCACTCCCACCACCATAGCAGCCAAGCCATGTGCAGCTTACTCCTCCCTGCCAACCATAAATGGCCACTCCTGCTGCCATACATCCATTTAAAATGTTTATTGTTTTAAAAGTACAATATGCTGGTATACATTTTTTTTTCTTTAACGATCTGATGTATGCAGTTTTAAATTCTAGATTTTTAGGTATTATGCTATCTTCATAGTGTAGCATTACAGAGGGAGGATAAAATGCTAATATTACCTGTGATTTATAGCTTTACATTGTAATTATGCATTCTGAAGGACTGTACCAGTAAAATCCGATACCCCTTGATTTTCTCGATTTGCTTTTCATAGAAGTATGTATATGTAATGAATATGCTCTTCACAAACTAGCGATATGGAGTTTGTTCACTTAAAAAGTACAAGGAGGCGAAAGCCCAAAGTCTATCAAGAGTGTGGACTGTTCTCAAATAAAGTAATGCTCTTGCAAAAAATTTCCCCGTTTCTATCATTACTGATTTCCGAGACCAACCTGATACTCTGATACCATGGAGCGACCCATTATGATTTGAAAGTAAAACTTATCCACATCATACCTCACAGATTTGGATTCATGAGAGTGAAAGATAGATTTATTGGATTGAAGATAGAATTAAGCCAATGCTATAATTACTATTCATATATATTATTATAAACCTTTTTTTTTTTTTTTGATAAACCTTTAGACATGTATACTATTCAGTGGTAATTCACTTTTAATGAGAATCAACCTTTAGACATGTATATATTTTCATGACCAAATTACCTTTTTTTCCCCCCTGTATACTGAGTTTCCGGGCCAGCTTACGCAACTCGATTAATCCCAGGGGTGACTAGCACAACATCCCACCGCCACGCCCTCCACTTAAATTTGACTTGCTCAAGTCGGGGAATACCTGTGACCTTTGCGCCTAACCTCACAATAACGTCTGTGCCTTCATCACTTGAGCTACTCAGGGTGGGTACCTCAAATGCTATTCTTTCATAAAAATGGGACTTATTTATAATTTTTACGGATTTACAAGCATAAGTAAGAACTTAAACTCAATGCTAATAAATGGGCCTAATTTATAATTTATATTGATATATGGGTCTAATTAATAACCGTAAAACTCGGATGCTAACAATATACGAATAAATTCATATTAATAACACTAGTTAATATTATTCATTACTAGACCGTTGAAGTAAAAATCATAGAATATCATTTGGCATCCACCTAGGTGACCATGGGAGTTCGTTGGCCAGAAGTTTGTTTCTAAGCTTGGGTATGACTCTAATTCATGTATAAATTTTTCACATAAGTGGATTTTATGAAAAATTTGCGTTCTTTTTGATAAATTAGAAGTGTACCGAGAAAAATAAAATAAATGGTCAAGTCATAATGCTCTATGCATTTACAAACATTTAGTGTTCTCCTCTGCCCACTATTATTTGGTTTACTTTCAGTGTGTTGCATTATAAGCCAGTGTATCACTGAAATTAGCATGTGTGGATAGTAATACTTCATATCTTTGAAAGAATGAGTGATATATTCTGATTTTTAATGCATGCTTAATTACAGGTATATAGATGTTATTCTACAGTTGATAGACAAGGCTGGAGATTTTGTCAGTGATGACATATGGTATCGTGTTGTACAGTTTGTGACAAACAATGAAGATTTGCAGGTTTTAATTTATTTCTCTCTCTCTCTCTCTCTCTCTCTCTCTCTCTCTCTCTCTCTCTCTCTCTCTCTCTCTCTCTCTCTCTCTCTCTCTCTCTCTCTCTCTCTCTCTCTCTCTCTCTCTCTCTCTCTCTCTCTCTCTCTCTCTCTCTCATAACATATATTCCTGACACTTGTTACTTTCAGCCTTATGCAGCTGCAAAGGCCAGAGAATATCTTGACAAGCCGGCTATACATGAGACAATGGTTAAGGTGTGCTCTTTTTCTTATTTTGATTTTTTTCATTTTGTGCCTTGTGATGCTGTATTCATTATCCTATACGTATGATGCCATGATGCTGATATTTGTGAGTCATGACGTCCATCTTAAGAAACACATGCTCCAACTGCATACCCTACTAATTTTGGAGGTTTTCATTCCACTTTCTAAGAAGCTTTCATTGAAAAAGAAGTGCTGGTAGAGGTTCCAGTACTCCAGCGGAATTCAATATCTAGGGAAGTTCCAATAAGGTAGAAGTAGAATCACCCGATACCACAGAAAAGGAAGTTCTAGATCTAATTTCAACAAAGAATGAATAATAGAATAAGAAAACCCCCCAAATGGTTACATGTGGTCTAGTTGCCACAATAAGTCATGTGTGGTCTAGTGTTCAGCCATATGAGGTCTAGCTGGCTTTACTGCTGCCTTATCGAAACACCTTCGACAACGTAGGTGCGAAGTAGAATCTGATAAGTGACTTATGACCCAGTTCTTTAATGGGGACTTAGTTGATGTGGAACTAAGCTTGTGGTGAAGAAGGCTTCTGTCTGACATACCCTTGGGTATCAGAACTTAACTCATATTATATTCCTTGTCCCATCAACAGACAACAACAAGCATCTAATTCCAAATCTAGACGGATGTTTTCTGTAGATGTTTGAACCCCCTGTGATCGATTCTTTGAGTTTTTGAACTTATCTATTTTTATTGTTGCATGCATCTTTCTACTTGGTCTGGCTTATGTTACAGTGATTCAACCTTGTAATATACTGATATCTTATACGGAAGAATGTAGACCATTTTTGTTCCTTGTTGATTTTATATTCCTCTAATATAGATTACCATACTTGTATATGTGGTGTTTGTTTGTATATGTGTCTCTGTGTGTTTCCTGCAGCATCTTTTTTTTTTCTTTTCATTTAGTAGTATGGAAATGTTTGAGTTTTTTTTTTGATAAAATGGGTTGTGCATGACAGGTTAGTGCCTACCTACTTGGAGAGTACGGCCACCTTCTGGTTAGACGGCCTGGTTGTAGCCCTAAGGAAATATTTAGCCTCATTCATGAGAAGCTGCCAACAGTATCGTAAGATGCATTTAATCTTTACATATATTTCCTTAATATTTTAATTTATGTTTTCATCCATGTGAATTTTTTCCTCTTTTTTGCAGTACTCCCACAGTTGCTATTCTTCTTTCAACATATGCTAAGATCTTGATGCACAATCACCCACCTGATCCAGAATTGCAAAGTCAGATTTGGGCAGTCTTCAACAAGTAAGATTTGCCTAAACAACACTTCTACAAAGTTATTTTTTGTTACATATATATTTGAGAGTGGGCTTGGTTTTATTTTCCTTACTTGTACTAATAGGTATGACAATAACTTTCTTTTCTAGGTATGAGAGTTGTATTGATGTTGAGATACAACAGAGAGCTGTTGAGTACTTTGCATTATGTCAGAAAGGTGGAGATTTGGTGGATATATTGGCGGAAATGCCCAAGTTTCCTGAGCGCCAGGTTTGTGCACGAAATATTTTTCTGGATTCTATAAATAAATGAAGAATGGAAGATCTTTCGTATTTAATTGAATTGCTGGCCTGGATATTAGATTGAAAAACTGAATATCCTACCACCACCATACTGCCCAAAATGAATGGAAGAATAGGAATTAATCAGCTCATCCTTAAGATTTGAGATATGGTGGTATTGTTATCATTTATTTTCTAGAAAGTTAATTGTTCAATTATCCAGATGCGTTTGTTAGTTTGTTACTAATTCTGTCTTCCTTTGAATCAGTCTGCACTGATAAAAAAGGCTGAAGATACCGAAATTGATACTGCTGAACAAAGTGCCATCAAGATGAGAGCTCAGCAGCAGCAGCCTTCAAATGCTTTGGTCGTGACTGACCAACCTTCTATTAATGGATCTTTACCTGTTGGTCCACTCACCTTAACAAAAATGCCTAGCATCAGCAGTAATGTGGTGAGACCTGGTTCTCTTGAAAGTGGCAATTTTGCAGTCATATGTTGCAACTGATGTCTTATTAAATTGGGTGTATTTCAGGATGCAACTCTAACAGACCAAGGGCCGACCCACACAAATGGGACCTTGAACAGAGTGGATTCTCAATCTGCCGCACCATCACCAGATCTTGGTGATTTACTTGCTATTGAAGGTCCTCCTGGTGCAACTAATCCAGCTGAGCAAAGTTTAGCCTCTGGATTGGATGGTGTTTCAAATGCAATTGATGCCTTAGCACTTGCTCCTGTAGATGAACAATCAAGTTCAGTTCAGGTAATCTTAATGTAATGTTATCCACTTGAGTAATAGTAGCTGTAACATGTTACAGGTCTCTCAGCAATTGGCACTCTTGTCTTGAAACATTTTCCACATTTATGATGCTGATTTTTTTTTTTTTTGAACGGCAAAACAATAGATTTTATTTATAACAGTGTGATTTATTTATGATGCTGATTTATGTGCTGCATTTGCTAATTGTCACACATGTTTGCAGCCAATAGGAAGTATTGCTGAAAGGTTTCATGCTTTGTGCCAGAAGGACAGTGGCGTGCTATACGAGGACCCTTATATTCAGGTATTATGTATAACCCTATTGTCCATTGTGTTGTAAAACCTTTGAACTACTAGGGTATATTCTGGTGATGTCAAGGAGACCTGAAACTAAATGTAATCAAGGACAATTACAAAGTCACCCAATACCCTCAATATTCTACTCAGCAGCCAAAAAAGTACGCTGCAAAATTCTAATACCATTGCCATGTGAAGATTTCTAAATGTGAATGTGGGAGAATAGTGAAAACTGATAAACAAATGCCTACTATCACATAGAATCAGAAAATAAATGGAGTTATCTCGCTGCAAAGAAGAGAAACACTATTGCTTCTGCAAACCATGTACTCCATTGCTACATCTCATTAATAGCCTCTGTGGAAGTTTAAACTCTTTGACATTCAACAAACTCTTCGACATTCAACATCATATCGACAAATGAATATACACCAGTACCAACACCAAAACTAAATTAATCCTTGGATACCACTAATCAGTGTCCCTCCTTCAATCTTGTTGAGGAATTTCGCCCAACTTTTTCTATTGATTTTTCATCAATACAAAGACCACCAAAGTTCTGATTTCCAACTGAAATTGCCAATTCCAATCAAGATCCATTTAAATCATCAAAGACTACCAAAGTTCTGATTTCTAACTGAAGTATTTATCTTTAATATTTACAAGTTTTTTGCAAAAAAACATGTACCAATTAAGGTATCTTTGTCAAAATCAATAAGAATATAATTCAGACTGCGCCAGACTTGATTAAAGGTGCTTACTAGGATGCTGCAAGATCCAAGTCGACCATAGAGGGTGCGGCTTGGTACATGTTTATATTAATCCCATCTCCACTTTCTTGTTGCTGTTGTGAGATGAGCTGCTTGTGCAAGAAATGAGCAAGAGACATCATGCAATCAAACACTTTGTGTGAAACTTTCCCAAAGTAACAACTAATTTTTCCAACAACCTGCTTTGTTTACATTGCTGCGATCATGCAGTTAACCTCTATGTTCATTTCCTTGCCCCATTCAATTGCAAATCCCCAGTTCTAACCGAAACTCTTGTTACTATGTTTTTTTTTTTTATTGGCAAGCCTGTTTTTTAAACAAGATCAGTAACTCAAAGATGCACTATCTGGGATTGAACCCCAGACCTCTGGTATCATCACCCAGAGGTATTACCAACTGAGCTCAGCTGGCATCTGCTCTTGTTACTATGTTTACAAAAGTATATTGCATCAGAATGCATTTATTACAAATATATAGATGTGAAACTTAAATCTAATCCAGGACATTCAGAAACCTACCTAATACCCTTAAAACAATTACCAAATAATATATAAGCCTTTTATGATTGTAACAGTATTTGCTTGGGAGCAAGGTGTTAAAATATTTTCGGGATACAGGATTCAGTCTCCTTTTGTATATATATTTCTTAACCATTTTTCCAACAACTACTTTTTGTCAGATTGGCATTAAGGCGGAGTGGCGAACCCATCTTGGTCGGCTCGTACTTTTCTTGGGAAACAAGAGCACATCTCCTCTTATGTCGGTTCGAGCCCTAATATTGCCTCCTTCCCATTTGAAGATCGAGCTCTCATTAGTACCTGAGACTATTCCTCCGAGGGCACAGGTTAAGATTACTGTGTGTTACACTATTATATTCTAAATTTACATTAGTCGTGCTTCTTATCATTGTTTTTCCTTTGTTCTTTCTTCCAGGTGCAATGCCCCCTTGAAGTTGTGAATCTTCGTCCTAGCAGGGATGTCGCTGTTCTCGATTTCTCTTATAAGTTTGGAACTACAATGGTACCGTTCTCAACTTGACTTCATGTCATCAATGCCCTGCTACTCTGTCATTCATCACTTGAGATGCCTTTTTACTTTTTATATATCACTGTTTCTATGCAGGTCAGTGCTAAACTCCGTCTCCCAGCTGTCTTTAATAAATTTCTGCAGCATATATCATTAACTGCGGAAGAATTCTTCCCCCAGTGGAGATCACTTTCTGGTCCTCCTTTAAAGCTGCAAGAAGTGGTATATCTTCTGCCATCTTATTTCCATACAAGTTTATAGGGTTCTCCTATTTGTGTTCCTCTGTTTCATCCAAATAAGCTGAGTGACTTTCAGTCTTTGTGCTTTACCAGCAGTTAAGTTTTACATATTTTCTTTCAGTTCTAAATTGATTTGAGGATTTTACGCCATTTATGCGATTTGCTCGACCTAGTGAACGGCGATATAACGCCAGTCCTTTTTAATTGTAGATTACCTTATGTTGTCATTTACCAAATATTTGAGGTCCATGTTCACTCAATCTGCTGTACTGTTTAGATCGTGCATGAACTGTGGATGTAAATAGGAAGTTTGTTTCAGATGTACGTATTGAACTTCATTTCCCTTATATTCTGTAACTGAAGATTGGTGTGGGAACCAATGAATCACTTGCTCTCTCTCAAGCTCTCTCCTCCCCACTTCTCAAGAAAGGAAAATACTCTAATGACTGGATATGTCAATAGGAATTTAGTTTTATTTCTGAGATCATTAGTATTCATCACTCACAGACTATAAAATCTAGATTTTGTTATCTAAGCCATGTATCACATCAAGTAATATTGAGTGTACCCTGGTTATCTATTTCATATTTTCATTCCATAAAATTTTATTTACTGTTTCATGTGTACCTTCTCAATGCCAGGTTAGAGGTGTAAAACCGTTATCGCTTCCTGAAATGGCGAACTTATTCAACAGCTTCCAGTTAACAGTTTCTCCTGGACTTGTAAGTATCTGCTAATCCGACCTTTCACCATCACCATTTGAATCTTTTTGACGATTTATTACTCTTGTTCAGGACCCAAATCCCAATAATTTGGTTGCCAGCACAACCTTCTACTCAGAAAGTACCCGGGCCATGCTTTGCTTGGTAATTTGTTTACTAGTGTTTTAGTTCTTTCTTTGGAGTTTCAATGCATTATTGCGTTTTAGTTGACACTTGACACTGACAGCATTTGAGGTGGTTGATTACCTAACTTTGACTTCGGTTAATATTTTCTAAAACTTTCGAAGATGAAAAATTTGTGGGTTGTCAAGAATTCCTAAAATTGTTTTGGTTTTGCTTTCACCAGTGTAGAACTGTGTTGATCAATGGTACTTGTGGAGTTTAGTATTGTGTGGTGAGATTGCTGGTGGTTTTAATTGTGCTATGTTTACATTAAATATTTTCAGGTCAGAGTTGAAACAGATCCATCCGACAGAACGCAGCTTCGAATGACTGTTTCCTCAGGGGACCCAACATTAACACTCGAGTAAATTATATTCAGACATCAACTTGTTTATTTTGTTAGTATTACGCCTGAGCTGAGCAGAAGTTTGTCATTTCTCCACAGGTTGAAGGAGTTCATCAAGGAACAACTAGTTAGCATTCCATTGATTTCTACACCTGCACCTGCACCTGCACCAGTGCCATCACAACCGCAGCCAACCAGTCCAGCTTTGGCGCTAACCGATCCTGGAGCCATGCTTGCTGGTTTGCTTTAAGGAAGTCGAGTGAAAGATTTGCACAGATTTGTTTATATGGTTGTACCCGATTTACAGATTCTACCCCTGTTATTCTCAGAAATTTGCAGAATGGGGCAAGAAAGAGGGTACGATGCTAGGGCTGGCGGAATTAAGAGTGAGCTTGTTGTGATCGGCTTTGTATCTGATTGGTTTTGTCATGAATAGGAAGAGGTTTTGGATTCTTTAGGGGCATGTACTTATGCCTTGGTGAGGTAGTGTCTTGGGTTATATTACAGTTTGAGCTCAGTTGGTTTCTGTAACTTCTTGTAGTAGCTTGAAAGAAGCATTGTATGGGTAGTCATTGTAACAAGTTTCATTTGTGGCCAAGTCATATTTATATTTATAATTAATAAGAGCAAGAAATAGGGGGGAGGGAGCAGTTGTTATTTTTATACGTACAGGTGCAGATTCACGTATTGGGCGTAATGCACAATAGTACTGTTGTAGATGATCATTAATTTTATACTGCTTTGTGCAGCTTGTTGATGCCAACATTAGTATACACTGTTATGGTTACATTTTGAATTAGGAGTTGTCAAATTTAGTGTTATTACAGGTAAAGTGGTGACAAAATGTTCTATTATTCTGTAGTTCTGCCAAATGCTGAACTAAATGCAGATGTTACTGAAGTACATTGCTTTCCCTAGCAAAAGATAAGAATAACCTTGCCTATACTGTACAAGTGTATATATATATAATGAGCCCAAGGGCATATGAGCACGATTACTCTTGCCATACTGAGCTGGATTACTCGGTCATTGCTGGGTTAAATTCTACTAACCAAGATCACTCTACCCATGTCGGCCATTACTGAGCCAAGTTCATGCTCGAGTCAGAGACCAGAAACAGAAGCCCTTGGTTGTCTATTGTGCGGGTAACAAGTAAGGATATTGCGCACACAAAACCAGTATCTTTAGAGTTTAGATCCATGGCCACTAATATATTATTATTATTTCAAAATGCTGGTTTCTTCGTACAAATCCATAAGCAAGGAGAGAGACAGCTTAAAATAATCGTACATTGCGACATTGCCTCATATGTACGGAAATAGACAATTTAAAATAATTGATTTTGGAAAAAGAGACTTGTTCAAGGTTCAACCTATTTGGCACTTAACAAGGGTTTCACAAGGCCTTTATTGTCTTGCTAGGGACAAGATGGATTTAGGTTTTCTTCAATCTAAAACATCTTTAAAGTAGATACCCTTCTTTTAATCATAATGTTCTCATTAATTCATTACATATATCTCAAACAAAAGCTATTTCACGCAGTTTGGTTTTTGGATAAAAAGTTGAAACCAGGTATATATAGTACTTTCACTTCATTGAACTTGTAGAAGATAACTCAGCATTTGCATGGAATTGGTATGGTAGTATGTATCACCCACGATAACATGGAACCGTAGTGAGGTTGTGCATGCCTTAAGCTCTCCCAATACAGTAGTATGAATGTATGATTATGATATACTATCTTGTTATTATTGACTCATTCTTCTTGTCTAATGTTGAATTGGTCATTAATTCATTCTCTGAGCCGGCTTATTACATTTAGCAGTGTAAAGACACTATGTATAAGGTTGAAATTACACTGATAAGACAAATTTTGAAATACCAATTCAATGCAATTGGTGGGTCCAGTCAAACACAACTTTAGAACAGATAACGAATGTCTCTAAACACAAGAAGTTGCATGGTTTATCAGTTAATCCAACAATGGACTACTATAAATACAGAACAAATAACATATGTTCGTACAAACCAAACAGTACTGTATTTCTCCTCTATAATCTCAAAAGATTTACTTTCAGAAAACAAGAATGGAGTTTGAGCTTGTATGTTTGTTTCTAATCTTGGTAGTGTATGTCGTATGGGCAATGCTCAATGAACGGCACCACCGTCGTAGAGAGGAGCTTGGACAGTTGCCACCAGGACCTAGAGGGTTGCCTGTCGTGGGTAATATGTTCCAGCTAGGCTGGGCTCCTCATGTATCATTTGCTGAATTAGCCCAAAAACATGGTGCTATTATGACTATTAGACTAGGTATAATGAGAACCGTGGTCATATCTTCAAACGATGTATCCCGTGAAATGTTCAAAAACCATGACATGGTACTGGCCGGTAGGAAAATATACGAGTCCATGAAAGGGAAAAAGGGCAATGAAGGCTCACTCATAACAGCACAATATGGTTCACATTGGCGTATGTTGAGGCGTGTGTGTACCAGTGAATTTTTCGTGACGAGCCGTCTTGATGCAATGAAGGGGGTACGTGGACGGTGTGTTAATAACATGGTGCAATACGTCGAGGAGGCTAGTGAAGGAGGTACAAATGCTATTGACATTGGGAGGTACATTTTCTTGATGTCCTTCAATCTCATAGGAAACCTAATGTTTTCAAAGGATCTGTTGGATCCAAAATCTAAAAGAGGGGCTGCATTCTTTTACCATGCTGGTAAGGTCATGGACTTCGCTGGAAAGCCAAATGTAGCTGATTTTTTGCCGATGCTAAGGTGGCTAGATCCACAAGGTATAAGGAGGAAAACACAATACCATGTCGAACGAGCATTCAATATTGCTGGAGGTTTCATCAAAGAGAGGATGGAGTCTGAAATGAACGATGTTAGTGGAGAAAAGAAAAAGGATTTCTTAAATGTGCTCTTGGACTTCCAAGGCAATGGCATCGAGGAGCCTGCGTTCACTGCTAGGACCATCAACGTCATCGTTTTGGTAAGATTTCAACATCTGTTGATGTTTGCATACATGCTACCAACTTAAAATATCTTTATTTCGATCGTTTAAATTTTAGATGATTTCAAGGTACATATAATCAAGTTCATTAACACCGAGCTTTGTTGTTTAACAGGAGATGTTTACAGCTGGAACAGACACAACCACAAGTACCTTAGAATGGGCCATGGCAGAACTTATTCGCCACCCGAAGGCAATGAAGAAAGTTCAAGATGAGCTGCGAGAAGTTGTAAAATCATACCGAGAACTGGAAGAAAATGATTTGGAGAACCTACCATACCTCAAAGCAGTCATCAAGGAGACTCTAAGGCTTCACCCACCACTACCTTTTCTAGTTCCTCACATGGCCATGGACACTTGCAAAATGCTAGGATACTACATTCCTAAAGAAACTCAAGTACTTGTCAATGTTTGGGCCATTGGAAGAGACCCTGAGTCATGGAAAGAGCCTTTAGTCTTCACACCAGAGAGGTTCTTGGAAATGGATAGCATTGATTACAAAGGACGCAACTTTGAGTACCTACCATTTGGGTCTGGTCGTAGAATGTGTCCTGCAATTCCACTCGCATCTCGAGTGCTACCACTGGCTTTAGGTTCTCTCTTGCATTCATTTGATTGGGTCTTGCCAGATGGTTTAAAGCCTGAAAATATGGATATGAGGGAACGAATGGGAATAACCCTAAGGAAAGCTGTGCCATTGAAGGTTATTCCTGTACCTTACAAGGGAAACAACAGTCAAGTCTTTGAATAGAAAGAAATGTACAGTTCCTTTTTCAATTATTCAGCTATGGCTTGTTCTTTACATACTCAGTAAAGATCGAACAAGTAGGTCATTTGTGCCTGTCTAATGTTTCTCACTTTGATATATAGAATCCAACAATCAACAGAAAAAGTTTCTATTTGTATCTTTCACAGTCGGAAATTTAAGAAAACATATTCTACCATTAGTCTATGACTCATAATAAGATTAGCATTCACCGATCACCAGCTAACCTTATCTCTCTCTCTCTCTCTCTCTCTCTCTCTTTTTTTTTTTTTTCCTTTAAACTACTTTGCATTAAACAAAAGATAACAGTTTATACACATCCTCTGCTTTCTCTCTGAAAGCATTTAAGACCCTAAAAGGAAGATAGGAGCTGCCATATTGGCATTTACAGACTTGTTTGACATTATAAGGACCATACATACTGCCCTCATTTGCTAATAAGTGAGCACAGTTAACTAGCTCTCTGAGCACATGAGCAAAACAGCAAAAAATGAATTTAGAAGCCAAGTCCTTTATGTCTGCAATAAGACCTTTATACTCCCAACAAAAGACTGTATCTACACTATTAAG
Organism: Aquilegia kansuensis; assembly: GCA_020826895.1. Classification (NCBI taxonomy): domain Eukaryota; kingdom Viridiplantae; phylum Streptophyta; class Magnoliopsida; order Ranunculales; family Ranunculaceae; genus Aquilegia; species Aquilegia kansuensis. The sequence continues at coordinate 14,521,035 of CM037005.1, read as the reverse complement.
CTGGTTGACTAGCTTAGACTCTGACAATCCGACAAGACTACTAGGCACGGAACCTGTTCCTTAGCTGCACAACTTAAGCCGAGCTTGATAACTAACCCCTCTGTTTCTTCGGCTGATGCTGCAATAAGTTGATTGCTTCCTGCAAAAGATGGAATATGAGCATATTGGCCATAGACAAACCCTCCTCCAGCTGTGTGAGAAGAAGGTTCAAAAGAGCCATCAGTGACCATGAGAAAAAGAGAGTTTTTGTGGTGCTTGGGTATTTTAATGTCAGAAGATTGGGTAGAAAGTGTTGATAGTGGTTGTGGAATGAGTGATCTATGTGCTGCAAGTAAAATACCTGGTATGATGGTCTGGGATTTTTGTTTTTGGAAATAACCTCATTTCTATCCGTCCAAATAAAGTATGGAATAAAAGCAACAAAAGAAATGCAAGATTTAAATCTTTCTTAGAAGAAAACATGGAATGCAAGTGACTAAAGACATCAATGCAAGTAAAATTTTGAGGCCAGTTTGAAAATCTTAAAACCAGGTGACTGGTAAACCAGACATCAGAGATCATAGTACAAGAAAATAAAACATGAGAAAGAGTTTCAAGATGCAAATGACACCTAGGACAAAGGTTATTGTCTACAATATTCTAGAGTACAGCAGAATTTTCGTAGGAATTTCCATATGAAGAGTTGAATTTGATGAGGGACCTGTAACTTCCAGATGGAAGACCACATATTGGTAGAAAGGGGGGGGGGACTACTGAATTAACTTGAGCATGAAACCAAGTGTAGGCCGACTTAACAAAAAAAGTACCATTATTTTCAGTAAGCCAAACCCAGGAGTCAGTATTTAAAGACTTGGACAAATTAATTTTTATAATTTTTGAGACCTCATGAGGCTGAAACCAAGCATTTAAAACATATAAGTTCCAAGAGAAAGAGACATCATCAAAAAGAATGAAACCCAAAAGAGGGGCATAATTTGGTGGAGGACCAAATGGTTTTTTTGAAAAGAAGAGTGGGTATCCAAGGATCTTTCCAAATGTCAATGGAAGAACCAGGACCAACTCTATGTTGTGCAACGAAAGCTTTAACCCAAGGATTGGTTGTAATACCGATAATCTAGATAATATCAAATAACAGAGAAAGTAATCGAAAAAACACAATCACACACAATAACACCAATATTAACGTGGTTCGGCAAACCCGCCTACTCCACCCGGCAACCGATCAAGAAGACTTTACTAATCAGAGAAAAGAAAACAACCTAATTACAAATCTATAATTCCTTGTCTCTTTTTCTCTCACACACTAGAACCTGAGAAACCCTATTATGAAAACCCTCATAAATTTGTCTCTCCCTATGTAATTTTTTCACCTTTGGTTCAATTCACTCTTCTTTACCACCCCTTTACAATAGCCAACTAGTTCAGTATATATAATACCCAAGAGTTCCTAATCCATACAAAGATTCTAATTGAATAACAATACTAATTACCAATCAGAATACCAAGTACTTATGGGAGTAGAATTCTAGAAACAAACATAAGGTATGATCCTATAAACCTCACTTAATATAAGTTATGATCCTGCGTATTGCGAGCCAATACACAATAATCTCCACCTTGGCGAGCCAATGAACTTGATTATTGTTGACTCCATCCGCGCCCGTGAAACCTTCTTGATCCATGTTGCCGCCTCCACCCTTTTGGGTGCCCAATCAATTATGATTGACCGACAAGTTTTTGAGATATCCTCAAACTTGCCCACAGAAACCCACTTGCTGACCATCTTTCCCTTTCTTGAGTTCCTTCCTTTTGCAGCTACCTTGTTCATAACAGAACCCTGTGATTTAAACATCACCTTGCCTGCCTTAGGACCAACTCTAGATCTTACTATTGTTTGACCCAATAGTATATACAAGCCACTACTACTCGCGACTCCTTTCATGATCACATTGGAATCTCTGCAAACCTCTACAACTCCACCTTTGCCAGTGAACTTGTAACCCAAAGAATCTAACTTGAAAAGAGAAATTAGTTCTCTTTGCAAACTCGGCACATGTCGAACCCCTTCAAGAGTATGTATCCTCCCGTCATACATCTTGATGTGAATATTACCGACTCCCACTATTGACTTCTTGGAGCCATCACACATCGACATCCAGCCACCCTCACATCTTTCATACTTGTCGAACCATGACCTATGTGAACAAACATGTTATGTGGCACCGCTATCAAGTACCCATTCCCGATGTAAATTTTCTTCTTGAGTAGTCACCAAGAGTAATTCATCATCAAACTCCACTTGATTAGTCTGTCCGCCAGAATTAGGAATATGCTTGCCTTTCCCTGACCTGGATCTATTTGCCGAAACCGCTCCACCTTTTTCCTCACAATCCCGTTTAAAATGCCCTGTTTTTCCGCACTTCCAAGATTCTATGTGAGCCTTGTTACTCTTGTTAAATCCTTTCCGTGATCCCCATTAATCACCAAACCCTCACCATGAGATTCATCGTCTCTGCCTTTATTTCTGATTTCATGAGATAAAAGAGCACTTACAACCTCATCCAATTCCAGAGTTTCCTTTCCATAGAGCAACGTGGTGATAATATGCTCATAGGATTGGGGCATGGAGTTCAGAAGTAGATGTGCTTTATCTTCATCCTCTAACTTCACTCCAACACGAAGCAATTCAGAAAGCATGCTATTGAAGACACTGAGATGTTCATTAATACTTGTACCTTCTGACATCCTCAACCTATAACGTTGCTGCTTGCGGTACAATCGATTTGATAACGACTTAGTCATATACAAACTTTCAAGCTTTAACCAAAGTTTTACCGAAGAACTTTCTGTGAGAACGTTTGACAAGACCTCCTTCGTTAAACTCAATTGAATCGCACTAGTAGCCTTCAAATCAAATTCTTCTCAATCATCATCTGACATATCCACCGGTTTTCCCTTTAATGTTTTGTGTAGCCCAGATTGTACCAAGAGATCTTGGACTTGTACTTTCCACAAACCAAAATTCATCTTTCCATCGAACTTCTCTACATCAAACTTCAAACCTGAACTTGAAAACCTTTGCGCCATCTCAAAAATCCCTACAACCTGGAACCTTGCTATTGATACCACTTGTTGTGCAACGAAAGCTTTAACCCAAGGATTGGTTGTAATACCGATAATCTAGATAATAACAAATAACAGAGAAAGTAATAAAAAAAACACAATCACACACAATAACACCAATATTAACGTGGTTTGGAAAACCCGCCTACTCCACCCGACAACCGATCAAGAAGACTTTACTAATCAGAGAAAAGAAAACAACCTAATTACAAATCTATAATTCCTTGTCTCTTTCTCTCTCACACACTAGAACCTGAGAAACCCTATTATGAAAACCCTCATAAATTTGTCTCTCCCTATCTAGTAATGTTTTCACCTTTGGTTCAATTCACTCTTCTTTACCACCCCTTTACAATAGCCAACTAGTTGAGTATATATAATACCCAAGAGTTCCTAATCCATACAAGGATTCTAATTGAATAACAATACTAATTACCAATTAGAATACCAAGTACTTATGGGAGTAGAATTCCTACCTACATTGTTTCTAGAAACAAACATAAGGTATGATCCTATAAACCTCACTTAATATAAGCTATGATCCTGCGCATTGCGAGCCAATACACAACACTCTAAGACAAAATTAAACTTAACTTGATTCTTAATTCTGACTAGATTTTTCCATAATCTAGAAGAATTTTCCGAGGCTTTAAAATTCAAAAAAAACACAATTTTGAAAATATTTTTTCTTTAAAATTTGAACCCATAACTCACCAGGCTGAGTAAGGATACACCAGCACAGTTTTGAAATTAAAGCTTTGTTTTGGAAGAGTGATTTTTTGACGCCCAGACGCCCAACCCTCTTTGTTTTTGCAAATGCAATCCCAGTTAAGCAAATGAATTTTCTTGGAGCTATCAGGACTCCACCAAAAATTTCTATTCTACTGATCCAAAAGTTCGCAATCCCTTGTAGAGAACAACTGAGTTTGCATAGCATAAATAGGGATAGCAGAGGAGACACTTTTGATTAAAGTCGTCCTGCCAGCTTGAGATAAGAGTTTGAAACTCCAATTTTTAAAAGTATTTGAGAGAGACTTTAAAACCTTACTTGCATTTGTAGCATGGGGCTTGGCCGGGTTTAGAATGGTACCCAGACAAGAAGAAGTTCTGGAATTCAAGGGGATTTTAAAAAAATTAGAAATAATTTTTTGAAATCTGGTTGGAACATTTTGGCTGAAAAACAAAGAAGATTTTTGAAAATTAATAGACTGACCTGACATAGAACAGAAAAACTTGAGACAGTCGAAAACATGACCACATTCAACTAGGTTTGCTCTAAAATTAAAAAAACTATCATCTGCGAAAAACAGATGGGAAATAGGAGGACAAAATCTATTTAATTTTACTCCATGAATGAGACCATCAGATTGAAGCTTACTGAGTGACCTAGACAAGTATTCGATACAACTTATAAAAAGAAAAGGGGAAAGGGGGTCTCCTTGTCGGAGCCCCCTAGAAGGACGGATTAAACCATGAGGCTGGCCATTAAGATTAACAGAAAATGAAGTAGTAGAAATACAATTTTTAATCCACTCAAACCAAGTACTATCAAAACCCAAATCATTCAACATTTTTAAAACAAAAGACCACTCGACTTGATCAAAAGCTTTATGCATGTCAAGTTTTAAAACAACACACCCCTGAACTTCTTTTTTATTTTTGAGCTTTTTGAGAATTTCATGAGCTAGGATTGTATTGTCAGTGATCTGTCTCTTTTTCAAATAAGCTGTTTGAAAAGGGGAAATAATATTTGGCAAAACAGTTTTTAATCGATTTGCAAGAACTTTGGATAAAATTCTATAGAGGACATTTACAAAACTGATGGGTCTAAAATTTTGTAAAAGAGAGGGATGTGGTTATTGAAAAGTCCCACGATGACGTCAAGAACGACTAGAGGGGGGGTGAATAGTCCAAATAAAAATTATCTAGGTCAAGTGAATGATTATACAGAAGTGGAACACTCTTAACACAAGACAATAAAAACTAACCAGGAATAAACCTCACTCAGATAAACAAAACAAGACTAATCCCAGTCTCAGTCTGTCAAGGTCCAGTTAACTGGAGTCCAGTCGACTGGAGTCCAGTCGACTGGAGGCTCGACTAACAGAGAGGATAAATGTCAGATTAGGCAAAACCAACAATACAAGGATGATGAGAGTAAATAGAAATGCTGGTATGATTATGAATTAAATATTATAAGCATAAAGGTGAAGTCTTTGTGTGATAGACCCAACCCCACACCTACACATACAACTAACAACAAGGAATGTGTGTGTGCTTAATGTTGAGACATGAATATGATGGATAGATAGAGATATTTAGAGAGCAAGCAAACCACACAAGAGACACTTGGTTTATAGTGGTTCGGCAAGGTTGCCTACGTCCACTCTTCAAGGAGGCTTTCTTAGCCTTTAGAAATTCCAAGCAAAGCAAGATAGTCACACCTAGTATACCACTTCTTCACCACAAGCACTTCTTGTTGAATCTCTAATGAATCCTTCAACCTTGAATATTGTAGAGATACCTAACCTCTAACCTAGCCTACTAGGATTTCTTCTCACAAATCACTTTTAACAAAGTGGGTTTTGTTTCTCTTAATGATTCCTCTCAAAGGATGAATAGAGAAAGAAATTAAAAGCACTCAAGGTTGGTTTATAGAACACCAACTACAATAACTCTCACTCTCATAAATAAGGAAGTATTCAATGTAGTGAGTGAAGTTAATTCGATGGAATGGGATGGACTTCAATGAAGCTCTTCACTTAGGGTTTCACTTTTGAGTAGATAATAGAGCTAACACCATCAAACTTTTCTTTAGCCTTCTCTTGCTAGATATACTCCATAAAGTGCAATAGATCCGTTGGTCAAACCTGTGTTGACTAGATCTGAAAACTTTAGTGGATCATGGATCGGGTCATAAACCATGTCGCTTGGTAATGTCGCTTGCTGCTGAAAATAATAAGTCTCGTCCAGTTGACTGAGGTCCAGTCGACTGGGGTCCAGTCGACTGAGGTCCAGTCGACTGGAGCAAGGAAACCTGGAGGTTCTGTCTGGTCTTCATTTTCAGCTTCCTTTTCAGCTACATAATCTTCAAGTCTTCAGCTCTTCATGTTCTCCAAGACACAAGATATACTTACAAGACTTGTTACAAACTCTTTTAGGGTTTACATGTGTTTTTACAAAATTACCCTTTGTCATAATACACAACACAAAAACCATAGCTTTACAGTTGTTTAGGTATTAAAGTTAGATTTGTGTGGTTTAAAGCTTGAAGGGGTAAATTGTGACTAAAAAAATCATTTATTATTTTGAAAATATCATGTTTGACCAAATCCCAGTTTTTTTGATAAAAACCAGGAGTGAACCCATCACTCCCAGGTGCTTTGCAAGGTTTCATCTCAAACAAGGCTGACTTAACTTCATTCAAATCAAAATCTTGAGTAAGAGAGTTATTATCCTCAGATGAGATGGCATGATGAATGTTATGCAATGCATGAGAAGGTAACACGGGAACAGAAGAAGTGTACAAGTATGAAAGTAATACACAATAAAATCACCGATCTATCCTAGTATGTAACCAGTTTCCCTCAGAATTTTGTAAACAAAATATGCGATTTGAATTTCTTCTGGAAGTAGTCGACCTATGAAAAAAAGAAGTATTATGGTCCCCACATTGCAAAAAAGGTTCTCTAGACTTATCCCACCAATAGCTTTCCTCGATAGAGTTTAACTCCTGAATTTTTGTCTGAAGTTCTTTGTCGCTCAACCAAGAATTCAGTTGGTGGTTGTGACTGAAGATAAGATAAAATATTTGAAAAGTAGGCAATATCATTTTTGAGTTTTTGAAAATAATTTTTATGCCATGCAAGAACAACTTTTCTAATATTTTCTAATTTTTGAAAACAATTTTGAATAGGTGAAATATCACAAACATCATTCCAAGAGTTCTTAATTACTTCTAAGCACATAGAATGTTCTAACCAACAAGATTTAAAGAAGAAAGGCTTTTTGTTTTTTTCACTCAAGGGGTGAGGATCTAAATGTTTAAGACTATGATTTGAGTGCATGATGGGATAAACATGTAAGACTGCATGAGGATGGTTATCTGTCCATTGATGGTTAGCATATACCTTGTCAATTCTAGACTTTGCTAATTTGTTGAAAACTTGGCCATTTGTCCAGGTAAAGTTTACACCAAAAAAACCGATGTCAAACAAATCATGAGATGAGATAAGATTTTCCAAGGCTCGAGATGATGGTCCTCTCCTTAAAGGGTTTGGCCATTTCTCCCATTGAAAAAGAGTTTCATTGTAATCACCAATAATGACCAAGGACCATTGACATTGACTACATCTCCACTATGGCTCAGGTTATTCCGAAAATTTTGTCTTTCATTTGGAACAGATGGTGCATGAATAAAAGTATAAAAACCAGAAAAGTTTGGGTTTTGATGATCAATAAACACATGAATGCAATGAGTGGACTGTTCTAGTATTCTTAAGGTGACATTGTTACCCCAAAGAAGCCACAAACCACCTTTTAAACCTACAGAAGACTCATAAATAAAATGAGGAAGAGAAAGTTGTTTAAGACGTCTAAGACTTTGAGAGGAAGAAGCTTTTTTTCCATGACAAAAACAACCTCAGGATTGTGCGTCCAAATCATATCCTAAGGTACGTGAGTTTGGATTGTTTCCCACTACCCTTAAGATTCCAAGATAGGACATGCATCTCGAAAAAGAAAAACCAAAAACACTGACTATTTACCAGAAGAACAATTGACCAGAGAGAAATCGAGAACAAAACAAAATTTTTAAAGAAATTGAGTAGACTAATTTGAAGCAGATTGAAAGAAAATAAATAGTAGATGTAATTCAAAGTCGGATAGAGATGGACCTGAACTTCCGGGATCTGGTCATCAAAGGCTCTCCTTTCCCGAGTAGGCTCCCCTGGAGGGTCAACAGTTTCAGTCCCTTCACTATGGATTGGATCTGCATCCTCATTCTCAACTGAGTTGATTTCAAAATTCTCATCATCTCATCGTTATTATCCTTCTTCTGCCGTTTCGTTTCCACGCCTTGCTTCCTGACAGATAAGCAGTCTTCATCCTCTCTGTTTCTTTTGGTAGCCGACCTTCTTGGACTCGGAGGACCACAATTTACCACAATCACTCTATCAATGTTATTCTCAGATGGGCGAGTAGAGTTGGAGGAAGAGTTGTTCTGCATGTTGGACTGTTTATATCTCTTGAGGAGGTTCGAATGGAGAAGTTGAGTGGGATTTGGGTTAGGATTTAAAGTGGAGAGTTTTGAATTATTTTTTTGGGAAATGTACACTTGGTGTAATTGATTTGATGGATGTTTTGAAGATGAAGGGTGGATAATTGGAGGTGGATGTTGGGATAGGTGGAGGAGATTTTGAGAGGGTGGCGTGTGTAAATTTGATTTTGCATTTTCGACAGATGTAGGAGAATCTCTGTAAGTGATCTTAAGTTGAGATTTATCAATTGTGGATGAGAGTTTTGATGTGGTTTTAATGATTGAAACATCGCTTGATGGAACCAATTCTGGGGAAAGGGGTTTTTGGTTAATTGAATGGAGTGAAGAACAAGAAAGCGATGATGAAGGTAATGAAAGAGTTTTTGTGACATCTGGGTGTTTAGGGTTTTGAGAAGATTGTTGGAAGTCAGATTTTGGGGTTTTTGGAGTTTGAGGCAACACTTATTGGTCATACGAGACTGAGGGAGAGGCAAGAGAAGATATGGATGAGTTTAAGGGGGGCATTGTGGGGATTTTATTCTCAAAGGTAGCTAGGGTAGAAATAGAGTAGGTGGGTCCATCTGATTGCTTAGAAGAAAGAGATGAAACTGGTTGAACAATAGACTTACTTGATAAGCATCATGGTGGGGAAGGATTTCCTTCGGTTTGATCAACGGTCGTGGAATTATCAACTTGCATTTGTGAAACAGGGTCATGTGACACATCAGTGGGATGATCATTATTGTCTGGCGGATCTTCTGACGATGATTGTAATTCATGATGATCTAGAAACCATTGAAACAGATGAACACATGAACTTGGAGTGAAACCCTTTAAAGAAATTGAGTATCTTCTTTTAACAAGATTTGTCTAACTAGAACTGATACCAAATCTATCCCCACACAATTTTTTTTCATGTCCTAGTTTCCCACAGCTGAAGCAAAAGAAATGCAATTTTTCGATTCTTATGGGGAAAATCTTCTGTTTGTTCTGACCATCCAAATAATCAATTCCATTTGGAAGAGGCAATCGCACATCGATAATGAGTTTGACTCGTAATGTAATGCCTCAAAACCATAACACGAATCCCCATGACTCAATGTCAGATCTCGAGGCATTAGAACAACCCAACCCATGATAATAATATTATAATAAAAGATTCTGAATGATATTTATATATATAATTGGCTTTAAAAATACATAACTTAACACAATACATAATAATACAAAGTTCTTTAATCACTTCTATACAAAAGAAACTAAGTATATCTATCGCACGAACACTTATAACAATACCATGTGTAACCTCCGCACAACCATATCTGCCAAATCGATTTATCCTCGAGCAACTGTTTAACTGAAAAGGGGTTAATGATAGGGTGAGCATTTCCACTTGCTCAGTAGTGACTCACATTTCCAAAATACTATCTAATCATGCATGACGATTAACCATACGAAACAATTGAAATAATGCAGGTTTAACTGTAATAATAAAATACATAAGTAATTTGATAAGTAAATATTTTTAAATCAAACCTTTTTACCTTTTATAGTAATCATACTAACCAAGCATTCATACAATAAGTCGGGTAGCTGCATCCTATTAGAATGAGGAGGTATGACCGCTATACCGCCCCGGTCGCAGGCAATCTCTTGGTTCAGTACTTACCAGTGTGAACCTGCACCGTTATTTCCTGATTTCCGGTGGGGTGACTGTATTACCGTTAGGGGTGGCAATCAGGTCAGGTCGGGTCAGGTTCAGGTCGGGTCAGTTGGGTTTTCAGGTCTTAACCCTCAAACCTGAACCTGATCTGATGAAGGGTTTTTCTTGTAAAAGTGAAACCTGAACCTGACAGGTTATCAGGTCAGGTTCGGGTCGATCTGAAAACCCGGAAAAAAAAAAAAAAAAAAAAATTAAGCAAATTTTATTTATAAAAATACATGAATACACGATGACTTAATATAACTAAAGTATACAACTAAAACTTATCAAACAAATAGAATGAATCATAAAAAATTCAAAATATTACATCATGAATTCATCGTATGTTATCTATAATTAATAACATAAGTTGTTAAAATCGATCCGTAAATAATAGGAGCAAGATATTAAATACTATTTTCAATGGAACTAAACAAGAAAACCACAATTATTGATGCTTCATTCCATTGGATTCTTCATGACAATCAACCAAGATTTCTTTGCAATATTTTTGTAGTGAAACTAAAATCAAAATAAAAAAGAATTTGAAGTGGATTTTGCTTAAAACGCCATGAAACACTAATTAATCAAAGTATAACTTAACCCAAAATGAACTTTTAACAGAAAATCAAATAGGTCTAACTTAAAATTAAACAAATTCAGTCGAGTTGAGTAAAAATAAATCGGAAATGAGTTTGTTGGTGTACGAAGTAGACAATAGACGAAGAAGAAGAACCAGAGGAGTGAAATTCGATCCACCACAATCAATTAATTTATTGATTAATTGAAATCCAAGAGAGAGAAAGAGCCGCAGAGTATATAGAAAGATAAAAGTGTAAACCCCCCACCCCCCCCCAAAAAAAAAATTTTTTTTTTTTTTCAGGTTCGGGTCGACCTGACGGGACAATCAGGTCAGGTTCAAGTCGACCTGATCAGCCAAAAATCATCAAATATCTAAACCCAAACCTGACCCAGGTTCAGGTCGGGTTTCGGGTCGCCGGGTCTGATTGCCACCCCTAATTACCGTTCTTGTGTTCCCAGAACACCAAACCCGTCCATTTAGGCTCAGGTGGGCCTTTGACCACGATTCCTGATACGAGGAATCCTGAATTATGGTGGTCAACCGTTTGACGACTGCAGACTGCACAGGATCCTGACACACGTCCAGGAGTGGACTAACTTTCACCCCTTGCGTCTAAACCTCATCGAGGTAACATGTAGCCTCATCTGAACTAATATATCAACAACGTACCACTACACGAATGGTGGTCTGGAACAGTGAAAAGGAATTCCCGCATACATCTCTAATGTATCTCTCTAGAAGGAGGCCCATTCACCTTCTAAAGGTGAACACCATAGATGTCATCCTAGAATGAACTGCCGTCTCCGGAATATGACAACAACTCATTCATTATAGGAATTCACAGGTCCCTCTCCAAACGACCTCATTATATATTAACTATATATACCATATATTTAAATGTGTTGTGAGTCCCCAGATTTAAACAATATTCATGGCTACCCTAACCGGGCCACACCCATAATCGTGACAGCATACCAGATCAATATTTCCATCAATCTAGAGACCTCACACATCCCAGTTATACATTACAATCGAGTTTCCTTGCCCCGCATTACAAAACCAAATCTTTTCCACCATTGGAAAGAGATTTATCGAGAAATCCATTTATAAAACCATTTCAATATACATATACTGCTTTAATAACTCCAGTTTAAAACATGATATCAGTAACTAATCACTTTAATAAAAACTATAATCGATAAACCACGAGTAATCTATATATATCAAACAAAACCATGCATGCATTTTTATCATCAATAATATATCAATTAATTTGCAACATTAAAATATGATACACAAAAAGACAATATAAAAGAAATGTAAGTCCCTACCTCATGCTCGCTCCCGCGTCAACTCTAAAACCCGAAGAAAACTACTAAGGCCAAATACCTAAAACGGAAGCGAAAACACAATTATAATCTAAATATTGTATATGAGGTAAAACTATTCAATATTTTCCTAATCGTGCGCGCCTAGTGTTTCTAATAAGTATTCTAATATAGTGGCAGATCCAAACTATAGTGTATTGCTAATCAACTTGTTTTCATTGTAAGTGAACGGAGAATTTATAAGTGAACACCTTTGGCAGATTACTACCATTCATTTTCTACTATATTGAAATATCCGTGCTCTCGGCAACTAAAATCATGTCTTATAAGTTTATAAGCTAGAACCATAACTTCAAAATTTAAATCCAGGTATATATATTCAGCTTATACACAACTTATATTTAGGACAGTTCATGAATTCAAAACCATATATTGATCGAATTCCCTCCATGGAAACCACCCTAAACCAACCCAATTAACAAGGGAACTCGGAACCCCAATGACCTGGACATGGTTCATCAGTCCAACATGCTTCAAACTATATGGAAATTAATTGGTCATAATAACCTATACCAACAGTACCAAAGATAAAACAAAGAGGTACCTGTTTAGCAAACACTAGATACTCCAGAATTAAGCTTTTGAATTCTCTTCCCTAAGCTTCCTTCTCCCAACACCTTTAATCACTTTAAGCATCTATGGTCTCTCTCTCAACTATTTATCCACCTTCAAAACATAAGGTTTTCTTCTAATCACAGTTGCTTGGTATTTCAATTTACACACATCTGAATTTTAGAAAGTTGTTTATGATAAATAGCTAATCCATTGGAACAAACAGGTGATGAAGTAATGGACAGAGAATGGACGTCCCAACTCTTTGTTTTGGTTTAACATCACTTTATATGTATAGGGCTATCTTTTGATAAACTTGAGTAAAGTGACATCACGAGTAATCTAATTAGCATGAGGTGGAATGAAACTAATATCCTCCTTGCACAAATCATGCCTATGAGTCATTCCTATCTTTAATTGCTAAAGTGGTCTTGGTAGTATTTCACATAAGTTACATTTAAGCTATTAAGTGAATTCCTTTCACCCATTTGATCTATGCCGAGCCCGATCGATGATCATAGATAACTAATATATCTATATTGAGATAGCTATTTAAAATCTCAGTTTTATTCATATAATTTTATTATTTTATTATAATTATTTTCTCCTTTCTTTCTCGTAATAACTACTCGACGATCCCACAAATTGTTAATTTAATTTATCAAGTGTGCCCCAACTTATGATCAAAACCTAGATTCATACGTAAGATTACTAAAATACCCCTAAGGTGGGTACGGGTCGTTACATCCTATAAACCTTAAAAGAAATTTCGTCCTCGAAATTAGAACATCACACAATACATAGTTTCCCAAATTATAGATAGCAAAGATCTCCAATAACCCAATACGTAAAACCATTACTTCTAGAAGGTTGAGTCAGCCTAAATCCAGTTGCCAGAAAGTCCCAAAAGATTCATGTATCTACGCAAGAAGTATATAAGTCAAATTAGCAGAATGACATACACCTCTACATTCCAAAAGTTCACAATGTCAAAGAAACAAAATACCTCGATATTAAAGTCAGAATCCCAAAAGTTAATACTATATCCATGAATCGTACTATGACTAGGGTTTCTACAGATATAACTTCTTATCCATAGTATAGAGGATTACAACAGGCATACATAAAAAACACCCAATATAAAAATTACTACAGGTAAAAGACGATTGACCAACTAATATATCAACTTAAATACTGGACAAGAGGCTGGTAGATATATACACCAAAATTTCCATAAGCGAATAAATATTAGATCGGATATTCCATATAGTAGCTCACAAAGGCAAGAATTTATATATTGATATTCCCAAAATTTCACAATCTTGAAAGATTTACAGAAGATTACTGAACCACAAAATGACCACCAAATTACATCTATCGTTTTCAAATATTCCTCATAAAGCATTCCGTTAACATAAAGCAGTGACAAATTAATTCACACTTTTCTTATAATTCGAGATACCTGCGTATCAGTATTGTCTATCAAACTGTAAAATTATCTTCAAAGTCGTACTCATATTAATTTCATCAAATATTTCTACATGTTTAGATCGTACAGACTAATAAGATTTAGATCAACCTCAATAAAATCCCTTCTCTAAGTTTTCAATAAAAATGATTCTACTTCCATAACCGATTACCCATTTAGGGTTCATATTACTTTTTTATAACCCCCAAAGCTTGATAGTTACTCCGAAGGAAATGATATGGACTTCTCCAAATGATTAACAAGTGAATCAAATAACAATAGTTGATTTTCCTTGACTGGCAAATACAAACATTTGTACTAATCTACCTACACCGCTAGAGCTATCATTTGGTAAAGTCCCACAATTGCCTACTATAAATAAAATCTAGCTTACTCCTTACTAAAATCTACACTTGCTAAAAAGCTAGATCTCTAACCTATACAAGCCAAAAGTAGATGAGCACATAACAGGACTAGTACACATATATTATATTGGCTACAAGCCTAAGAATCAAATAGCTATATAATAAGGTGTATCGCCGTATATAAATAGAAAATCATATTTAAATATCTGAAAATATATAGATCACATAAACTAGCTATAATATGCAACCAAAAATCATATCTCACTAAGGCTCTCATATAGCTCCAAAGTTCATTCTATATATAACTAGGAAAGTTAAGATGAAATTCCCAAAGTCCAATATTTTCATAATTTTTTATCTCCTAAAAAATTCATGGTTTGAAATCTTCTCAAGACAGATTGCAATATCAATTAGTTAATTCTCTCGAACAAGCCAATTAAACACAATTATTTGATACTCCTCAAAATTATTCAGTAAATGTGTTCTACAGGCGTCTTAGAGATTCACTTAAAATCCTTAACAGATACACCTTTCACATATTAAACCACCAAATATTATTTCAGATCTTAAACCAAGAGATATATCCTCAAATATTTCACTACAAAGAATCAAATCAGTATTGCCCTTAAGAGATTGACTTTCTTCCATAAATCTCCAAAATACTAATCCATATTCTACCTACAAACTCATCCTGTAGTGATATATAATCGTACATTCTAATCCCTGGCAGCTGATATAACTATAATATGTAGTAGACTATATGGTTTACAAAACACACACACAATTTACATATAGTAATAATATTTATCCCCTATGCACAATAAGTACAGGTGAAATCATATGTACCTATATAAGTATATACATGAAGGTAGTATAATATAACATACTAGACAGTATAATAGATAATACATAATTCCTATAGCGCAGAATAACACCTGTACAAATCCTAACAATAAAATTTCCTGATGTTCCTCTAATAGATTCCAGTCTTCACAAATCTCGGTTACTCTGTATTATAGACATACCTATAATGGAATGGTCTTTAGATCAGTTCCCAAGTCTTACGGGACTCTATCAAAATCACTATACTCTGCTTATAACAAATTCTTTCTATTATAGTAGCCACCAGAAACAATATAATGCATAATCCTCAAATAATATTCAAAATCTCCAAAAATATCTCTCATAAATTTTTCCATAATAGCTTATTTCATAGACTACTTCCTTAAAGAAGCACTCAATATAACAATGGTAAACTACTAACTTTTTTGTCTAAAATTTCAGTTATGAACTGTTTCCTAATGTTCCACAAATTCAAAAAATATATGTCGAGCAACAGAACAGATTTTGCAGCCTTTAGACTTTAAAATGTTATCACTGGTCAAAATAACTTCCCAAAAGAATCTCCTTTAATTACTGTATATCAATAAACATCAAGATCAAGTTAATTTTCCCAAATTTCACTAAAAATCAAACATCCTTCAAAGAATGGCATCAAATGACCATTCCCTTTCCCTAATCTTAATCTAACTACCAAATAAAACTGCACATCAAATAGTATTATTATAATCCCCAATATATGCACATATTAACAGATCAAATCTAAACCCAAGCTTTCCCAAATCAGAATGTGCAATTCACTGGCACCATAGATCGAAAGGTGTCTATAAGAAACTCATATAATACAAGAAACACACACAAATATATAACTGATAAAATAAATTTTAGTCTTTATAATTTTATTAATTATTTTTAGTTATAGATTTTTCATCCCCATACGCACCTAATACTAGTAGTTACTATCTCCTAAAAAATCCCAGACAGATCTACTAGTGGCGCTCTGATACCATGTCTGTAACGCCCCAAAACAATAACACGAATCCTCATGACTCAATGTCAGATCTTGAGGCATTAGAACAACCCAACCCATGATAATAATATTATAATAAAAGATTCTCAATGATATTTATATATATAATTGGCTTTAAAAATACATAACTTAACACAATACATAATAATACAAAGTTCTTTAATCATTTCTATACAAAATAAACTAAGTATATCTATCGCACGAACACTTATAACAATACCATGTGTAACCTCTGCACAACCATATCTGCCAAATCGATTTATCCTCGAGCAACTGTTTAACTGAAAAGGGGTTAATGATAGGGTGAGCATTTCCACTTGTTCAATAGTGACTCACATTTCCAAAATACTATCTAATCATGCATGACGATTAACCATACGAAACAATTGAAATAATGCAGGTTTAACTGTAATAATAAAATACATAAGTAATTTGATAAGTAAATATTTTTAAATCAAACCTTTTTACCTTTTATAGTAATCATACTAACCAAGCATTCATATAATACGTCGGGTAGCTGCATCCTATTAGAATAATGAGGTACGACCGCTATACCGCCCCGGTCGCAGGCAATCTCTTGGTTCAGTACTTACCAGTGTGAACCTGCACCGTAATTTCCTGATTTTCGGTGGGGTGACTGTATTACCGTTCTTGTGTTCCCAGAACACTAAACCCGTCCATTTAGGCTCAGGTGGGCCTTTGACCACGAATCCTGATACGAGGAATCCCTGAATTACGGTGGTCAACCGTTTGACGACTGCAGACTTCACAGGATCCTGACACACGTCCAGGAGTGGACTAACTCTCACCCCTTGCGTCTAAACCTCATCGAGGTAACATGTAGCCTCATCTAAACTAATATATCAACAACGTACCACTACACGAATGGTGGTCTGGAACGGTGAAAAGGAATTCCCGGATACATCTCTAATGTATCTCTCTAGAAGGCGACCCATTCACCTTCTAAATGTGAATACCATAGATGTCATCCTAGAATGAACTGCCGTCTCCGGAATATGACAACAACTCATTCATTATAGGAATTCACAGGTCCCTCTCCAAATGACCTCATTATATATTAACTATATATACCATATATTTAAATGTGTGGTGAGTCCCCAGATTTAAACACCATGGCTACCCTAATCGGGCCACAACCATAATCGTGACAGCATACCAGATCAATACTGATTTGATTCTTTGTAGTGAAATATTTGATGATATATCTTTTGGTTTAAGATCTGAAATAATATTTGGTGGTTTAATATGTGAAAGGTGTATCTGTTAAGGATTTTAAGTGAATCTCTAAGACGCCTGTAGAACACATTTACTGAATAATTTTGAGGAGTATCAAATAATTGTGTTTAATTGGCTTGTTCGAGAGAATTAACTAATTGATATTGCAATCTGTCTTGAGAAGATTTCAAACCATGAATTTTTGAGGAGATAAAAAATTATGAAAATATTGGACTTTGGGAATTTCATCTTAACTTTCCTAGTTATATATAGAATGAACTTTGGAGCTATATGAGAGCCTTAGTGAGATATGATTTTTGGTTGCATATTATAGCTAGTTTATGTGATCTATATATTTTTAGATATTTAAATATGATATTCTGTTTATATACGGTGATACACCTTATTATATAGCTATTTGATTCTTAGGCTTGTAGCCAATATAATATATGTGTACTAGTCCTGTTATGTGCTCATCTACTTTTGGCTTGTATAGGTTAGAGATCTAGCTTTTTAGCAAGTGTAGATTTTAGTAAGGAGTAAGCTAGATTTTATGGATAGTAGGCAATTGTGGGACTTTACCAAATGATAGCTCTAGCGGTGTAGGTAGGTTAGTACAAATGTTTATATTGCCAAGAAAATCAACTATTGTTATTTCATTCACTTGTTAATCATTTGGAGAAGTCCATATCATTTCCTTCGGAGTAACTATCAAGCTTTGGGGGTTATAAAAAATTGATATGAACCCTAATATGGGTAATCGGTTATGGAAGTAGAATCATTTTTATTGAGAACTTAGAGAAGGGATTTTATTGAGGTTGATCTAAATCTTATTAGTCTGTACTATCTAAACATGTAGAAATATTTGATGACATTAATATGAGTACGACTTTGAAGATAATTTTACAGTTTGATAGACAATACTGATACGCAGGTATCTCGAATTATAAGAAAAGTGTGAATTAATTGGGCTATTTTGTATTTGGTCCCTCTAGAAGATGGCTAATTAGTATGTGGTATAGAGTTTTTCGTTAATTAGCAAATAGTCCCAAAAGCGTTACTTTACTGTTAGTCAACGCAGTTGACTTGAGTCAAACCATTCATATTTTTTTAATGTCCATACTGCCCTTTCACATGTTTTTCATGTGACACAACTTAAAACTCAAAAAACTGAATTTTTGCTCTCCACATGTCACTGCTTCATTGGTTGACTCAATCCAAAGTTAGATATTAAGCCACATGGTTTACTACGTCAATCGAGGATCTTGATTTGATCAAAGGGACTAAATGGTAAAACCCTAACTTCCTTTACTTTCTCTTCCAATTTAAACTCCATCATCACCAACCTCATATTTCAACTCTTTTTTTTCCTTTATTCATATTATTTTGGTATTGTATTTCAATTTCTATTGCTTGACAAGAACATAATTGGTATTAGGTTTTCAAATTGTTAGTGAAGAACAATGGGTATTGGGTTTTCAATTAATTGCTTGATAAAAACAATGGTATTAGATTTTCAAATTGTTAAAGAAGAACAACGGGTTTTGGGTTTTCAATTTCAATTGTTTGACAAGAAGAATGTGTTTTTAATTTTTTTACAAGAAGAATGACTTTTTAGTTTCAATTGCTTGACATGAAAAATGGGTTTCAATCTTGATGATTTTAAGGTTGGATTTTGTTGATTTTGTATCGAGGATTTGAGGGTTGTTAGAATTTTTCTTCAACTTTTTTTTTTGTTGATGTATAGATTGGTATATTAATGGTGATGGTAAAAATGAGATATTATTGTCTATCACTCTATCTTTTAATTTTAAATTTTATTATTTTGATTATTTATTTTAATTTTTATATGTTTAATTAATTTAGTTTTGGACCATTGGATCAAGCATAGATGATGATATATCTAGTGGTTGTTTTATAAAAAATCATATCAAAGGGTATTATAGGTATTTAAAAAAATTGGATGGTTTGACCTCAGTCAACTTGATTGATTAACAGTCAACTGACAGAAATAGGACCAAACACTAATAAACTAAAAACTCTATACCACATGCTAATTATCCGTCTTCTAGAGGGACCAAATACAAAATAACCCGAATTAATTTGTCACTGCTTTATGTTAACAGAATGCTTTATGAGGAATATTTGAAAACGATAGCTGTAATTTGGTGGTCATTTTGTGGTTCAGTAATCTTCTGTAAATCTTTCAAGATTGTGAAATTTTGGGAATATCAATATATAAATTCTTGGCTTTGTGAGCTACTATATGGAATATCCGATCTAATATTTATTTGCTTGTGGAAATTTTGGGGTATATATCTACCAGCCTCTTGTCTAGTAAAGAATGAATAGACCATTGTTAACTTTCTACATAAAATGATCTCATAGTACTTTAGCATTACCTTAAGAGATTGACTTTCTTCCATAAGTCTCCAAAATACTAATCCATATTCTACCTATAAACTCATCCTGTAGTGATATATAATCGTACATTCTAACCCCTGGCAGCTGATATAACTATAATATGTAGTAGACTATATGGTTTACAAAACACACACACAATTTACATATAGTAATAATATTTATCCCCTATGCACAATAAGTATTAGGCCTGTGAAATGGGCCGGGCTAGGGCTAGCCCTACCCTTACTATTCATGAGGGCCGGGATAGGGCCGGGTTGATATCAAAATACTTAAGCCCTTACCCTACCCTTACCCTTTTCTAAAGAGTTGAGGGCTGGGCTCATAGGTCGGGCCTTCAAGCCCGACAATTTTTAACTGTGTATTTTATTAAATATAAATGAATTTAACTATAAAATATGAAAGGGTTTAATTAGGGCCGGGTTACACATTTTAAATATTGGCCCTGGCCCTACCCTTATATACATCAGGGCCGGGCCGGGCCGACCCTTAAAATTAGGAGGGCTTGATTTAGAGGGCTTTTTCATCGAAAAGGCCGGGCCGAACAGGGTCGGGCCAAGGGCCTAAGGGCCGTTTTAACAGGCCTAATAAGTATAGGTGAAATCATATGTACCTATATAAGTATATACATAAAGGTAGTCTAATATAACATACTAGACAGTATAACAGATAATACAGAATTCCTATAGCGCAGAATAACACCTGTACAAATCCTAACAATAAAAATTTCCTGATGTTCCTCTAATAGATTCCAGTCTTCACAAATCTCGGTTACTCTGTATTATAGGCATACCTATAATGGAATGGTCTTTAGATCAGTTCCCAAGTCTTACGGGACTCTATCAAAATCACTATACTCTGCTTATAACAAATTCTTTCTATTATAGCCACCAGAAACAATATAATGCATAATCCTCAAATAATATTCAAAATCTCCAAAATATCTCTCATAAATTTTTCTATAATAGCTTATTTCATAGACTACTTCCTTAAAGAAGCACTAAATATAACAAAGGTAAACTACTAACGTTTTTGTCTAAAATTTCAGTTATGAACTGTCTCCTAATGTTCCACAAATTCAAAAAATATATGTCGAGCAACAGAACAGATTTTACAGCCTTGAGACTTTAAAATGTTATCACTGTATATCAATAAACATTTTAATACCAAAAGAACTACCAAATAACTTCCCAAAAGAATCTCCTTTAATCACTTCCCAAAATAACTTCCCAAAAGAATCTCCTTTAATCACTGTATATCAATAAACATCAAGATCAAGTTACTTTTCCCAAATTTCACTAAAAATCAAACATTCTTCAAAGAATGGGATCAAATGACCATTCCCTTTCCCTAATCTTAATCTAACTACCAAATAAAACTGCACATCAAATAATATTATTATAATCCCCAATATATGCACATATTAACAGATCAAATCTAAACCCAAGCTTTCCCAAACAGAATATGCAATTCACTGGCACCATAGATTGAAAGGTGTCTATAAGAAACTCATATAATACAAGAAACACACACAAATATATAACTAATAAAATAAATTTTAGTCTTTATAATTTTATTAATTGTTTTTAGTTATAGATTTTTTATCCCCATACGCACCTAATACTAGTAGTTACTATCTCCTAACAAATCCCAGACGGATCTACTAGTGGCGCTCTGATACCATGTCTGTAACGCCCCAAAACCATAACACGAAACCCCATGACACAATGTCAGATCTCGAGGCATTAGAACAACCCAACCCATGATAATAATATTATAATAAAAGATTCTGAATGATATTTATATATATAATATACACAATATATATTAGATTTTGTTCAATTGATCTAAATACTGGATTAGTAACACCCAATATTTACAATCCAATTGATCTAGGTGGTGATCATTTTTTTCAACCTATTTGTTACAATGGTTTTATCCCTTATTTTAGTTCTCGCGAAATCCAACATTTGGTTGTATTAAAGTGGTTACTGTCATCCTCTATAGCATCATCAACCAAATATCTATCCAAATCATTTGATATTTCTCCACATTCTTTATTTTTAATAAACTTTTGAACAAGTCTTTTGTACTATTAGTACACTTCTTTGCTTGGGGATTAGCCACCCCATCATCTTGAGAGTTAAAAGATTTATTATTCATAATCGATGCAAATTCTACCTTATACAACGAGAATAAGGCAAGCCATCAAGTTCTTTAACCTCTCAACATAAGCATTCAATTTTTGAGTTCTTTCTTCATCGGTTAAAGTGTCAAGCTTCCCCAAGTAGGAAGCATATCAAAACTCCACATAGTTCAACTTATACCGAGGATCCAAAATTATTGCAACAACGAGAATTGGATTCAAAGTGTCAAATTGACAATATTTATCCAACTTTTCATTCATTTTCATAACCATAGTAGCAAAAATTTTATTTTCAACTACTCAATTTCTCAAGAATAAGATCTTTGACTTGTGTTAGCTCATCAAAGTATGCATTGGACGTGACATACATCGAACCGGAGTCACATTTTGTCAGCTCATAAAATTCTTCCAAAAACATATGCAAAACTTTCAATGTGCTCCAATCATCATCATCCATCTTTCCAAAAAAATAATCAACCTTGTAACATCCATCATGATAATGTAAATTACTAAATACTTGCTCAAACTCTAAAACCACATTAATTATAAGGTAGGTTGAATTCCATCTTGTTTTCAAATCTAAAGAAACAACCCCCTTGGTAGTTACATTCTCGTCCAAAGCACACTTTTTAAATAATTGCATACGTGATGGCCCACTCCCCACATATTTGACACTTCGACGAAGACGTTTGACTATTTATTTAACTTCTTAAATTCCCTCTCCCACAACAAGAT
Source organism: Aquilegia kansuensis (assembly GCA_020826895.1). Classification (NCBI taxonomy): domain Eukaryota; kingdom Viridiplantae; phylum Streptophyta; class Magnoliopsida; order Ranunculales; family Ranunculaceae; genus Aquilegia; species Aquilegia kansuensis. The sequence continues at coordinate 14,498,189 of CM037005.1, read as the reverse complement.
TTATAATATGAGCAAAGCACCTTACGTGGAAACACTCACCATTTAATAGCAAAGATTTTTTTTTTTATCAATCTTCTTGATGAATCTACAACACATGTGTCATTGTTTCGAGCATTATTAAGGGTAATAGTCATCACTTTCTCTATGTTCCACTCTAACAAATAACTTTCTAATGCTTTTGGTTCACCCTTGTGTGGATGAGGAAGCACTTTAAAATTAATGATGTTCTTTCTAAGATACCAATCTTTGTCTACAAAATGTGCCGTTACAACCATATACCCAAGATTTTGGATTGAGATCCACATGTCGGTTGTAGGGCTTACCCTTGAAGACAATCCATTCACATACTCTTTCAACTTGTTTTTTTCTACATGAAACATTTTAATGCAATCTAAAGTAATAGTAGGTCTTCACACCACATGAAACTTAAGTTGCCTTTCTTCGCAAAACATTTTAAAACCTTATTTCTCAACATGACTAAAAGGGAGTTCATCAATAATAATCATTTTTATAAGAGCATTACGACATTTATCTTGGTCAAACCTCCAAGTAGAAGGTTACCCTCCCAGAAAAGAAAGCAAGGGTTGTGACATATCTTCTTTAAAATCGGGGAACTCTTTACATTTGTTAAGATGGTGCCACAATTTGTTTGTGCCACTTGCAATAGTTATAAATTTACCTGCATATTGTTTTGTTCCTTCCATTAAAATTTGGTCGAAATGAGCCCACACCCCAGAAACTCCATGGTGTCCACCAAGACCAGATTTTGGCGTGGTTTTTTATTTGTTTTGGCTAACTTAGATACTGGGATCGCTTGTATTTGGAGTAGAACTTTCAGCCATTGTAGACATCTAATTTAAGACCTACAAAATTGCATAAAAATGATATATCACCCATTAGCACAGTAGAAAAAAAAAGTTAATTTATTAACTAATAGTTAACCTTGATGTCAAATTGTTGAACTGCTCACTTGATGTGCATCAACAACTAAGTAGAGGAAACAGGAGAAACATATGGACAGGAAAAAAAAGAAAGGAAAAAGAACTAGTTGGTGTCAAATTTATATAAGGAGAAGATTGCATAACACCATTAATTACTAAATATTAAATACAAAGAAGAAACGTCTAAATCAAGCTAAAATTAATCACAAAATGAAAGAAATAGACTGAAATTAAGAGCAAGTGTTAACCTTTTAAGAGTTCTAATTCACTTTAAACACTTTCTAAAATGGATGAAGAGAGAAAGGGTGTTGTTAATCAGAAATTAAATGGTTGTTTTTAATGAGAGAAAGGGAGAAGATGATGAAGGAATTGAATAAGGATAGAAATAAAAAAAAAATGGTTCAGATCTGCAAAATATTAGTGATTGATTGACTATAGTCAAAATTAGGTTAAACTGTTACTTCTAACTAATTACTATTTACTACACACACCTACTAACCCACCCCACACACTAATATATAAATGAATATAATTAATTAACTAAATATGTAAATAATAATATGATATGATTTTACTTTAGTATTGGGCAAATATGATAGTTTCTTACTTACTTACATGTAAATAGTTACAACTTACAAGTCATTTTCTTTTCATCACCACACAAATGTCTCGAACACCATATTTTTAGATAAATGTGGTGCATAAGAGTTTTGTGTGGTGTGAGTGTGACTAAGATCTCCCATTATTATTCTTATATTTACAAAATATGATTTGTATTTCTTAATGACTTGTCAACCAATGATTTGTAGTATTTTTACATTTTTATTTTTATATAAAAATAAAAATAAATTTATTTTAATTTGTTGTAAAAAACCCCTCTAATTTTTTTATTTAATTATTTTAATAATGAACACCTCCTTTATCAAATTAATTAGTTTTAGTTTTTATTTTCATTGACTGATTTTATGAGTCTTATTCATCGGGTATATCCAAATGTTTGTTATCCGTCATTTTTTAATTCCGATTTTTTTTATACGTCTTCTTCTTCTTTCTTTTTCTACTATCTCTTTCTAGTACCTCTCTTTGGTTCTTTATCAGCTCCTCTTTCTCCATTTCCTAAAATCGATCTCAACCATCTCATGATTTTATATTACTATCTTTTATTTATTCGTGCGAGGTTTGTATTTTTTCTCTAACGAAATATACTTATATTAAATAAGAAATAATTCAATTATAAAATTAAGAATTCTACCTGAAAGATAGCCAATATGGTTATTTGAGTACAACAATCTATCAACTCTTAATTAATGCCCAAATAATTAATGACCTCTAACATTTAATAATAATTCAATGAAACAAACCATATTCTATAGGTGTATATGTAAGATCTCTGCAATCCAATTATTATTATAAAATATTTTAAAATTTAATTGTTTAGAGACGGAGGTTTTTTATTTTTGCAAACAAATTCTAATTTTCTTAGGACGTTGAGCGAAGGAAAGTGTTTAATTTGAGAAGATATGACTAAATATAAATGGGAAAAATAAAATTTAGAACAAACACAATATTTGAATTATATTATATTAATATTCTTTGATATTAATCTTTTCTATACCTTGTATTCTTGCATTTCAATGTTAAATGTAGATAAGTATTTGCATTTACTTTTCTTTATATTAGAAATATAAAACCATAAATTTACTACAACACTAAATGAACATAGTGAATATTTTGTAATATTGTCTAGAAATAACAACTTTAATAAATAATAAATTTTTTTAATTAAGTATTCTACAAAGTAAATTACTTATACGGATATACGTTATAACTGACACTAAGAGCTCCATTTTATTGGGCTTAACTACATCAACAACTTCATTACAATCACTTTCGGCGAGGTGTTAAATTTTTTTCTCTCTACTAGCTTTATTGCAACTTCTTGTAGATATTTGATTTCAATCCATACAAAACCTGCAATTTTATAATTCATTATAAGTATTTTTAATATCATGATAAAAAAACACAAAGTATAAACTAACCAATAATTTACTATTAAATTAATTTTTTATTGCATCATATAATGATATTTGATTACATTAAGATTTGAAACTAACTATAATTTGTTATTTATTGAGTCCTCATGATAAAAAAACACATTTTTGAATTTGGTATATTATTTTTATGTCTATATGTACGTATATTTTCCAAAATTAGAATAATTGAAATCTCTTTAAATTATCAAAACTTTTGGAATATTTATCGAAAAATCAGATCATAATAAAAATCAGAAAAATCGGATTGGAAATCGGATCGGAATAACAATCGGATAAATTGGATCGGAAATCAGATCGGATCGGATTCACATAAGTAGTTCTAGTTCCGTTCCACCTTTTATCGGAAGAATAAAAAATCAGAAAGTCGGAAATCAGAACTGCAATAATCCATTCCAAATTCGTAAAAAAACGGATCGGAAAATCGGCAAAAGTTTACACTGCTAATTTTAGCCAATAAGAGCACAATGGGCCAACTTTGAACGTACATATAGCCTAGATGCCTAGATAGAGAAGGATGTTTTTTATCTATAATCGTTCATCATCAGTAAACATGTCTCTCCTTCCACAAGAGAAAAAGGATTTGAGAAACATCGGCGATGATTATTCCAGCACCGCAAGAAAGTGTTCATGGAATAAGAAAAAACTTAGACTTAGTCTTCTTCTTCCTCCTCAAATTACGGATGACATACTCTATGCAGAAATACTTACCAAACTCCCACTGATCAATTCCTTATATATATGTAAGTGTGTTTCTAAGTTATGGAATTCTTTAATTATGCACAACTTTAGTAGATCTAAAAGACCACCTATTATCTATACAATCGATTTAAAAACCAACCCTATTTAATCTAAATACTGGATTAGTAACACCTAATATTTCAATCCAATTGATTTTGGTGATGATCATTTTTTTATCAACCTATTTGCCACATTGGTTTCATCCATTATTTTATTTCTCCCGAAATCCAAGATTTGGTTGTATTTAACCCAACTACCCAAGAAAAACTTCTAGTTCCCAATACTGAACAAATAACATATGTTAGTACAAACCAAACAGTACTGTATTTCTCCTTTATAACCTCAAAAGATTTACTTTCAGAAAACAAGGATGGAGTTTGAGCTTGTATGTTTGTTTCTAGCGTTGGTAGTGTATGTCGTATGGGCAATGTTCAATGAGCGGCACCACCATCGTAGAGAGGAGCTTGGACAGTTGCCACTAGGGCCTAGAGGGTTGCCTGTCGTGGGTAATATGTTCCAGCGAGGCTGGGCTCCTCATATATCATTTGCTGAATTAGCACGAAAAGATAGTGCTATTATGACTATCAGACTAGGTATAATGAGAACCGTGGTCATATCTTCAAACGATGTAACCCGTGAAATGTTCATAACTAAGACATGGTACTGGCCGGTAAGAAAATATACGAGTCCATGAAAGGGACAAAGGGCAATGATGGCTCAATCATAATAGCGCAATATGGTTCACATTAGCGTATGTTGAGGCATGTGTCTACCAATGAATTTTTCGTGACGAGCCGTCTTGATGCAATGAATGGGGCACGTACGTGGATGGTGTGTTAATGCCCAAATAATTATGACCACTAACATTTAATAATAATTAAATTAAAAAAACTATATTCTATAGGTATATATGTAAGATCTCTGCAATCTAATTATTATTATAAAATATTTTAAAATTTAATTATTTAGTGGTTTTTATTTTTTGCAAACAAATTCTAATTTTCTTAGCACGTTGAGCGAAGGAAAATGTTTTATTTGAGAAGATATGACTAAATATAAATTGGAAACATAAAATTTAGAACAAACCCAATATTTGAATTATATTATATTAATATTCTTTATTAATCTTTTCTATACCTTGTATTTTTGCATTTCAATGTTAAATGTAGATAAATGATATATTTACATTTACTTTTCTTTATATTGGAAATATAAAACCATAAATTTACTACAACACTAAATGAACATAGTGAATATTTTGTAATTGTGTAGAAATAACAACTTTAACAAATATAATAAATTTTTTTAATTAAATATTCTACAAAGTAAATTACATATACTGATATACGTTGTTATAACTGACACTAAGAGCTCCATTTTATTTGGCTTAACTACATCAACAACTTCATTATTACCACTTTTCACGAGGTATACATATTTTTTTCTCTCTACTAGCTTTAGTGCAACTTCTTGTAGATATTTGATTTCAATCCATACAAAACCTGCAATTTTATAATTCATTATAAATTTTTTTAATATCATGATAAAAAAACACAAAGTATAAACTAACCAAAAATTTACTATTACATTAATTTTTTGTTGCATCATATAATTATATTTAATTATATTAAGATTTGGAACTAACTACAATTTGTTATTTACTAGTGATAACCCGTGACTACGTCACGGTTATTTTAAATATTTTTTTAATTAATTTTATTTTGGCTCTATGTTAAGTTGAAGTTAAGTAGCCTTTATTTTGAAGGGGTCTTTTTAAGCTACTTTGTTAGAATTAGTGTAAAAAAAATAATGCAATATACATTGGGTTGCCAATATACATTACAGTAAAATTGATGAACATATATAAATTAATTGTCACAATTTTATTTTAGATTTTAGAAAACATATAATGTAATAGTTAAGATTGAAATAAGATTTAACGTTAGGAAAATAAGAAACGGAATGTGTGATGTAGTACTATATGTGATTAGCTAATAGAGTGTAATGTATTAGTGACCCTTTCTTTGATATCCTTGAGAATCTGGAATAACCAACTAAATTAATAGTATTTTCTTAAAGCTTAGTATCAATTATTTGAGAAACTACAAATAGTGCTTATATAACAATTGAATATTCAATCAATCAAACAATACGCATAAAGTAAAGAACATACAGAAATTTTTAACGTGGTAAACCCAATAAGGGAAACGTCCACGGTTGTCCTCGCGACAACAAATAATCCACTAGATGAAAAGAGATGTACAAACCTACCAACTACCTGCACTCACTGCGAGTTGATACTCCTGGTTATCTCTAACACCTTGACTTCACCAGAGCACCTTGATGTACGCACAAGACACTCGACTTCTTGATGAACACACAAGAAGACTCGAAGCCGAAATCACAATCAAACTTGGAAGATCACAAAGTTATGAATTGAGAGAAGGGGGAAGAAGGGAATTGAGTTCAATAGCCACAAACACTTTCAATACCAAAACCTAAACCAAAACTCCAGAACTAGAAGAACAATGGACGGCCAAAGAACTAACTTCTTCTTTGGAAGAGAAACCCTATTTATACTTAGGGTTGAAAATCAAGGAAAAATGGGCCGAAACAAGCAAAATCCATATTGGACGTACGTACGTCGATATGACGTTCGTACGTCTTCCACACGAAATAAGTCTGCTGACTACTTGGACGTACGAACGTCCTAAACAGGTACGTACGTCCAGAACACAAACAATCTTGCTGACATACCATACGTACGTACGTCCTGAAGAGGTACGTACGTCCAGACCAAACTTTCTTTCTGCTGACGTACCATACGTACGTACGTCCTGAAGAGGTACGTACGTCCTAACTCAAACACGATACTTGAGACACACGACGCGAAGACAAGGACACGGGACGACGCGCGTACAACAAGGTTTTCTTAACAATGAACTCAAGGCGAAATAACCAATGACGACCAATGTCACAAAATTGATGTCAAACCACTTCGTGCCGGTTTCAATCTCCCCCTTTGACATTGATTTTGTGACAAAAACCTATGACTCTAATAGCACTTATAAAACGTGCTTACAAACCCAAACCATGGCATTTATAAATCATGCCTACAAAATCACTCAAGGTAGAACACGTACCGAGTCACCAATTCTTGTTATCCAGCTTGAACAAGACGCTTGAACAAGACGCTTTAAACATCAGAGACCGCACGGAAGCAACTAAGAATTTTCGAATCAATCAAGGAATCAACAAAGGAACTCCCCCATACTTCATGAGCTCCAAAATTTTGACACTCAAGCTCCCCCATAACTGTACAACCTCTAAAACATTAACACGTTCACTCCCCCAAACGTGTAGAATACCTGAAACATGACCCAAAAATAACCTAACAACAAAGAAACGATTGTTAGTATTAGAGTCATAAATCTCCTCCTTTTTGTCACAACAAGTGAACAAACTAACCAATCAACAAGAAGAACAATAAATAACAGTAATAGACAAATAACCAAGAAAAGAATTCAATACCAAACAATTAATGATAAAAAAATAAAACCTAACCGAACTCTTAAAGTCTCATGAAACCAACGACAAACCAAACATAGGTATCCATAGACATAAGAAACATAAAAGACATAATATAAAGCTTAAGTTAACCAGAAGATCTACTCCACCGAACTATCACATGAACATAAAGCTTAAGAAGGGACATAAAGCTTTCGCACGAGCCGAGAATCTATTCCACCGAGCTATCACATGATTATCATATTCCTCCTGACATGTACTCGTACAAAATAACTTCTCAATTCTGCTGTCCAAGCCACAGTCGGTAAGAGGAGCAGAAAGTCCTGGAACCTTCGGATATCCAACCAACTCCAAGATGTGATTTTGAAGATGTCCCGGTAGTCTCTCCCAATGATTGACATGAGCCAAGCATGGATTAAGGAAAGGTCGATGAATATAGTCAAACCCATGGGGAACACGACATAAACGACAAACCTTTCCATTGTTTTTGTACTCCATTACCATAAACGACACATAACCAACAGCCGGAACAAAAACCCCATGAAGTTCATATTCTGTCATTGAAGAATTTTGAAGAACACAGAGAGAACTAGAAGAAGGTAAGAAGACACAATAGGAGTAAAAGAAGAGAAGACTCCTATATATATAGGAAAAAAAACAAAGATAACCCCAACATGAGCCCAAGTAGAAAGGTCCATTACCTAATTAACAAGAATTTACTGCAAAACAGAAAGATTCTAGAACTAATATTAAAATAGCAATATCCAATAACATGCTCAACATATAAAAATAGAAGCAAAACGATATAACAAAAAAAAATGTTAAGTACAAAAATATGGAGAGTAAACCAAAACAAGAACTACTCGGACTCCGAGTCACCATCAATGTGTTCACCATCACCCTCGTCCTCACTCTCTCCATCAGAGTCATCACCATCAATGTCACCTGGAACGGGAGGTACGTCCTCCGGAAATGGAGGCATGTCGATGGGAGTAAAGTCTAGCTGAAGATGACGCATCTGAGCTACGTTCATCCTATGAAGATCACGGAGCATAACATCATGCTGAGATAGGATGACTCCAAAACGATCTAACCGAGCATCCATATGATCTTGATGACGGCGAATTGAAGAAACCCGAGCGTCAACCGCCGCAACAGCCCGATTGCCCCTAGCTGAGGCTGAGACGGGGCATCTAGAAGTAAGTGCCCGATCAAAATCATCATCACGAACAAGAGCCCGGCCTCCCCAAATTAGATGATGCGTCAGACGCGCACCCACGGACTCAAAAGCAGCCTTCCTAGACTGGCAGCCCTTCTTGATGGCATTGACCCAGTCATGACCAACAAACCTAGGAGGGCTCACCTCCACATATCGTCCCTGAAATCCCAAGTGCTTAAGAATGGTCATTATAAAACTAGGGAAAGGAAGAGTACCCTTAGCAGCATCGATTTGAAGCATCCGTGTGTAGATGACTTCAGAGAGATGGAGATGGTGCACCGACATACAAACTACCAATTTGACCATGTCGTCGGTCATGATGATCTTGTTGCCTTTGGTGGGGTAGATGTTGGAATGGACAACCATATGTAGAAGGATGGCGCTGTAGAACTTGGCGTGGTATCTCTCCGTGACACCGTCGATGAACATTCTTTGTACTTGATCGACAAAATCGATTTGAATTGCCTCCGGAATGGGCCACCTAACATGAATAACCTCCTCAGGGAGAAGATCATCATCAATCCCCAACGCCTCTCGAATCACCTTCGGGGAGATAGTGTATCTCCGACCTTCAATCAAAACTGAGAAGCTCGCGCGATTCTGGGAGGGTGTCTTCGTCTCATACAAGGCAATCGTATGCTCAACCGAGTACTTGGTAATTGGTTGAACCACCCTTAACCAATTCCGAGTCTCAAAAAAATAAGGCTATGTTGCCAAGTTGGGAAGCCCCTAGGGGTGTGGCAGCAATGTCTCCCAAATCAAAGAAACGCTCTGGAACAATAGCCTTGGCCCGAGGATGAGCACCAAGGGATGTGGGATGAGGCGACAAGCCCGGAGTGGAACCTCGACCCCTTGGAGCGCGAGAAGAGGATGCCGTGGTGGAGGGAGTGGTGCGTGCGCGCTTTGAAGCCATTGTCTACACAAGCACAACAGGAAACAAACCAAAAATGTAAGAGAATTGACACAATAAACAATAGCAAGTTCATTGAGGCATTTCATCAAACACTTGATGTGCAGAGCCTTGATACATGTCGTTGACAACAATGTAGCAATAGTAAACACCCAAACACAAGAACAACAACCATAAACAACAAAAGAGAAGAAGGAACCAATCCTCAAGGTCGACCATAACTAAAAAATAAGGTGAATTCAAGTATCGAAACACCAAGTTCCATGAAGTCATTTTGTAAACATACAACCTTAACTAACAAAACTATAAATCAAGGCCAAATAATCAACAAGAACATGACAATAGAGAAGAAGGTAGGAGCAAAAGAACAAACTTACAAGAGATAGAGATTGAGGATGACCAACAACTTGTCGAACCAACACACCGGAACACAACGATGACAAGAAAACGAAAAACAAATGCAAGGAAGAAAAGATTGGAAGAAGATCTCCTAAGACGAGTAATGAAAACCAATATAGTAACTGCTTGTAGTGTGCCAAAGAAGAGGGAACACGATTGATATAACAGTTGGCCTTTTGTTTAACAAAAATTTAAATTTAAACAGCAAATGGGCCGAACTGTATCAGGAACGTACGTACGTTCTAAGAACGTTCGACCGTCGGGACCCCAAAAAAAAATATCTGTTAAACAGCACGTTCGTACGTCCTAGGAGCGTTCGTACGTTGCAAAAAGATCTGTCCCCCTCCACGTACGAATGTCTTGAAGGCGTACGTACAAACCCCTTTTTTTTTTTTTTTTTTTTTTAAATGAGAGAGCAACCTAAAGACCAGACAGCAGACCGACTAACAACCCAACCACATATTGAGAGACATCACAAGAAAACTTTTCTACTTATCACAAGAATTCCAATTACAACCGAATATAGTTTAAACAAACCTCAACCACAAGAACATGCAAAATCGAAGAACGACATCATACACCAAGCCATGGTACTTACTAGAATGATGCAAGCATGTAGAGGAAACTGACAGACCAATACCAACCTCCGGAAACAAACGAAAAACATGATCATTGAGTATATTGAAAGTCACTTGCTACAAGGCCAATGTGAAGTGAACCAGATCACAACAACACCAAGGAAACACAGAGCATTGTTTTTCTTCTTTTCCTTTGAACTAGACAAATGTGAGAGTCACCTGTCACCCCCCCCCTTTTTTTTTTTTTTTTTTTTTTTTTAAAAAAAAAAAATTTGGAGACAAATGCCATTCCCGTGTGGGAGTATATAATATCTCCATCTTTTACCAGAACACGAGGGTAGGGTGTAGCCTACATCTTTTCGGCAAAACACACTCAAGAAGTGCAATACCATGGTAACGTGCAACACAAGAACTAACATCTCCTGAGTGCATCCGTCAGAGCATGACCCTCACAGCCCCAACGGGTTCTTAGCCAAATGAGCATGCTCTCAAGACAGTCAAATGGCTGGGGATTTTGTGAGTCATTGACCACTTACAAGAGGTGTAGAAATATAAAAGAAGAAGATGACCATGAAAGAAAATCATATAAGACTGGAGATATACAGGTATTTTAAAATGACAGTCCAACTACATGTAAATGCATCATGTAAGAAACTACCAAGACAAAGAGAGTATGATGTAACCCTACAACTATGCATGACACAAAAAAAACAGTTTAGGACGCCAAACTAGAAACATCTGTAAAAGGAATCCACACAATAGAGAAAGTAGTATGTCCTCAATACCAACAACAATAACAAAATTAACCAAACCTAAACATCCTAAACACAGACAGTACCAGTGAACAACTTAGGTATATAGATGCGGAAGGGATGTAGTGACAATGAAACAGTTATCAGATGAGCGACTACCAGTTAGCACCAAGACATGATTGGAATCAAAGACATCACACCTATCATCCTCAAACACAACTTTAAACTTAGCATCACATAGCTGACTAATACTCAATAGATTGGACTTAAGACCCTTAACAAAAAGAAGCTCATGACTATTGAGCGATCCAACCTCAGAAAAGTTACCTTTACCTTCAACCGGAAGCATTTTACCATTTCCAAAACTAACCTTACCTCCATAACCAAGATTCAGATTATCAATTAGAGTCTTATCACCTGTCATATGACGCGAACAACCGCTGTCAAGATACCATGATGAAGGCATCGGTTCAACCAAACGAGCCATGTGAGATACCATTTTCCTGGATGCATCCATACTCCTATCCCAGAAATGTGGAGGTGGAGTAGGCATGGGTGTTGCTTGAGGACGATTTCCATAAGGAGAAGTTCTGGGTAAGCCCCATGGAGCATGGCCATTCCACATGTATGGAGCCTGCATAGAGAAAGTAGAAGACTTGTTCCAATATGAATTACCTGCAAAAGAAGGATGGTGAGCAGGATACAAATTATTCCAACAAAAAGCAGAAGTGTGACCCATGCGACCACAGGTTAGACATTTAAAGCCTTTGTGTCTAAAATTCTTTTTCCGGACATGCTTTACACGAGTGACCTTGGGTGGGGAAACCACACCAGACACCTGCACAGGAGCAGGAGAAGCGACACCTGTTGGTCTGACAAAAGTAGTACAGGAGGTGCTAGCAGTAGAAAGAGGAACAGATGTGTCATAACCTAAGCCAGATTTGTCTGAATGGGATTTACCAATTCCCAGCAGAGAGTTAAGACTATCACTAGCTTTACCAAAGCCAACCAATTGTTTGTTGGCTGCATACAACTCAGCTTTCACTTTTTCATGTTCCAGTACAAGAGTGCGATACCGTGTCTCCAGATTATTATTCAGGTTTTCCAGAGAGGCAATACGTGCTTGGAAGTCCTCCTTTTCTTTTTCAAATTCCTCCTTCAACATGTTGGAGTCACCTGCAAGACTACAGATATCCTGCCCAAGACTGTCTACCTGATCCTGCAAGACAGTGTTAGTTTTTTCAAGCAACTTTACTTGTTGCATGGAAAACTTATACATATCACATAATTCACTAGTAGTAGCATGAACACCAGAATCAGAAACATTAATATCATCAGTAGAGGATACAATACCTCCTGGATGCTCATCCAGGGATGCACTGAAGACCACATAGTTGGAGACAACATTTGAGGAATTGCCATCATCATCTTCATCTGAATCATCCCATGTTACTGTGAGGTTCGCTTTGGAATTATCACCAGGTTTGCGATCCACCTTCTTGTCACATTCATTTGCAAAGTGTCCATATTCACGACACTTGTAACATTGGACATCTTTACGATCAACTCGAGCTCTTCTCCCATCCACAGAGAATCGCTCAAACCCACGACTCCTAGGAGCATTTGAGGAGTCAGGAAAGCGCTTCCGAGGGTCTCGATTCTATTGATATTTCAGAATCTTCTGAAAGCTACATGACAGAAACGCATAGTTATCATCCACATCCTGTTCTTCATCATCAGAAGGTCCTGTGGAAGTTTCTTTAGACGATGTAGCTTTGAATGCCACAGACTTGTTCTTCAAGAGTTCTTCCAAGGCCTGTTCCATCTCACATGTCCTTAGTTTCCCAGCAAGTGTCTCAATGGACATGTTCTTAATCACATTACTCTCAGTGATGGCATCCTTACGAGAACGAAACCGAGGAGGCAAAGCACGCAATATCTTACGTACCACTTGTGTGTCAGTATATGCATGACCAATAGTAGCACTGCAGTTTATGATATCTTGGAGACGAATAAAGAAATCATCAAAAGTCTCAGAATTATCCATCCGTAGATTCTCAAACTGAGATGTTAACAGTTCCAGCTTGCTTTCTTTGACAGTTTCGTCACCTTCATGTGTACAGATAAGCCTGTTCCATGCATCTTTAGCCTCTTCACAGCCTTGCACACGACGAAATTCACTGGCATTTAATGCCATGAAAATCGCATTGAGTGCCTTGTTGTTATAATTTGCCAACAACTTCTGTTCAGGCGTCCACTTTTCACGTGGTGTCAGTGATGTAACGGCAGTATCATCAGTACCTGTGATAGTCAAAGGTTCTTTCCACCCTGTAACAACAGAAAGCCAGACTTCTTCTCCTAATGCTTGGAGATAAGCTCGCATCCGTACTTTCCAATGACCAAAATCTTTTCCACTGAATTGTGGAGGAAGACTTGAAGTAGCAAACTTATGAGGTTCCATAAAGCACTATTGATCGTTAGCGTGAGCCTTTACGCTCCTTAACCAGCCTTCAGCGACTGATACCAATTGAGAAACTACAAATAGTGCTTATATAACAATTGAATATTCAATCAATCAAACAATACGCATAAAGTAAAGAACACACAGAAATTTTTAACGTGGTAAAACCCAATAAGGGAAACGTCCACGGTTGTCCTCGCGACAACAAATAATCCACTAGATGAAAAGAGATGTACAAACCTACCAACTACCTGCACTCACTGCGAGTTGATACTCCTGGTTATCTCTAACACCTTGACTTCACCAGAGCACCTTGATGTACGCACAAGACACTCGACTTCTTGATGAACACACAAGAAGACTCGAAGCCGAAATCACAATCAAACTTGGAAGATCACAAAGTTATGAATTGAGAGAAGGGGGAAGAAGGGAATTGAGTTCAATAGCCACAAACACTTTCAATACCAAAACCTAAACCAAAACTCCAGAACTAGAAGAACAATGGACGGCCAAAGAACTAACTTCTTCTTTGGAAGAGAAACCCTATTTATACTTAGGGTTGAAAATCAAGGAAAAATGGGCCGAAACAAGCAAAATCCATATTGGACGTACGTACGTCGATATGACGTTCGTACGTCTTCCACACGAAATAAGTCTGCTGACTACTTGGACGTACGAACGTCCTAAACAGGTACGTACGTCCAGAACACAAACAATCTTGCTGACATACCATACGTACGTACGTCCTGAAGAGGTACGTACGTCCAGACCAAACTTTCTTTCTGCTGACGTACCATACGTACGTACGTCCTGAAGAGGTACGTACGTCCTAACTCAAACACGATACTTGAGACACACGACGCGAAGACAAGGACACGGGACGACGCGCGTACAACAAGGTTTTCTTAACAATGAACTCAAGGCGAAATAACCAATGACGACCAATGTCACAAAATTGATGTCAAACCACTTCGTGCCGGTTTCATTATTTATGCATGCAAAGTTACAGTTGAGGACAAATTGGAAGGAATACTTACTCTAATCTTAGAAAAACATTTGTAAAATGAGGCACATGACATTCAACTGGTTAAAAACGCACGAACAATAATTATAAAAATTATTTGAGTTATTTTTTATTTTTTGAAAAAATAATAATTAAAATGAGCCCGCGATATTGAATGCAATCCCCACATTTTATGCATATTCAACCTAGTGGAAGCCAACATAGGAATAATTATTCAAAAAACAATAATCCGTAAAATATGAATATCTAAAACACAACCTCCATTGAATCTTATTATCGTAGTCATCAACATTGATAAGTATAAAAATGAAGGAATGAAATATACAACAAAAATTTGAATTTGAAGCCACTCTAGTGAAATTCTATTACAATTCGAAACTATGGAATTAAAATCCAACCAGTGTAAAACATGTCTTTCCTTTGCTTTCGGCTAACCTCTTGTGAGCAAAAAAAATAAAATCAACTCAGGTCGCAACAATTTCTAACTCAAAAACCAGGTACAACAAGAATCTTAAATAAAATACGGTGAAGAAAAATCCAAACGATAAATGTACACATGATTCCATCCTATTATACAACACAACTTACGCCAACAAAATACATGAATACCACTTTCAAAAAAATACATGACTGAAACATCTAAAGATCTCTACTGGTCCCAACAAGCGGTCTGTTACAGCTCCATAGCTCTAACCTCTCCTACCTGCATTCCAAATGGAATTCCAAATGGAAAATACCCACGTGCAAAACAAAGCAACATGGGTCAACATAAAAGCCGGTATGAGTAAACAAGGGGGAAATCTATTCCCACAAAATAACATAATAAATATACAGTTCCAACATATGATTAACAACATAATTAACCTTCAAGAACAATTCTTCCATGCTAAGACATTAAGCATACGCCCAAAAACGATATCAATTCCATTATATTTAAACTCTTTATCCATTATATAATCACATGTTTAATTCTATTATTCAATTTTAATTTATCTATTTACGATGTTAATTGCTCGATAATACAAATACATTACCTAAGCAGCAACTGTCTTTAAGGATAGGTCTATCCACCTGCACAAAATAAATTAGTTGACCTATCCACCTGCAAAATGAAGTTAATACATAATACACAAATATAATAAAGATAAAGCAAATCACATACACGTTACGTGTTATCTAATACTTTGTATCAACCCGAAAATACATTCCGTTCATTCAACCCATTAATAATGATTCATTCTAACTCTTCGTAGTTTGTAATCTACCAAAATGACAAGTCCAATTATGACCATTAATACCCGTAATAAATAAAACATCGTAGTTCTTCCACATAATCATAGTTACCTCCGGTTCATAATCAAAATATATAAAATTTACCCATATCATTAAGTAACACCAAACACTACAATATCATAAGCCTTAGCACACTACCAAACAACGAATCTAAAGTCACAAAACCACGTCCTGGCCTCTAGCCGGTGCTCGGGTTTAACAATCATAAAAATCACAACATATGCCCAATCACTAGTACACCTCCCACAGGATGCACTCCACACATTTGCCATACCCACACTGCACCAGTGTGCCTTGACCATGGTTAAGAACCTCTACGCGGAAACCAAAACCCAAGTGGGTGCTCACCTGCAAGCTTTGTCTAGCCTCGACGTATGCCTAACTCATGATCTCTAATAGCTCCCTTGAGCTTTCTAATGTGGCGCCCAGACCAACCCCGAAGGCTATGAAGGTCTGAAAGGTCAGTTCCTCAGGTTAAGCCGTCTAGGAAATACCCAAATATAATCCAAGAGTCAACCCGCAGGCTAAACCGTCTAGGGTGATAATTAATTTCTTTAACCTAATTCTAGAGGTGCGGCAAATGTACTAATGCTTGGGCGACTACCAAAACAACTAAACTAATCAAGCAATCACACAACCCTTGTCAAACAATTAAATTTCAAGTCCATTTCGTATTCCGTTCTTATTTCCCAAATTGAATATATATCGTCCATGGTATCAAAGCATTCCAAATCATTCCATAATTAAATCCCAAGTTTAGTATTCGTTTCGTTTCTATTCATATAACATCCACTGGTATGGAGCCATTTCTAGGCGTTCATCAATATAACTTTCCAGGTTACTTTAAACATAATTAATCAAGTCACATGCCATTATATACTAATCCACTTCAATATTAAGAATACTTTTAGTACATGACAATTTGAACTTGACAATCAAACAAAAGGACAAACCCAAAAGAAAACATATATGCTAAAAAGAAACTCTTTACATAAATCTGCCAAACAATAACATTCATCTTTCAAAATTCACACATCTAAAAATAATTACTCAAATCTCATAAATTTTTCATACAACCTTTTACTATAAAAATATTACTTGGAATAAAAATATGGAATCGTTTCGATATATAAAAAATAATTAAACAATTGTTTTATTCAATCCTACCAGATTTCAAAAAAGAAATCCCAAAACAATCTACGTCAGAATTTGTGAGCATTTTTCACCATATTAGCCTCATAAGTTAAAGTATTTCTAAACATAGAAATTATAGTTCATAATGCCTATTTTCTAAAACAAGTAAATTCATCAAGATATGTTGAGTAACGATTCTTCTATGATTTTTCTATGACAGCCACGCAAACAGAAAGGTAACAGTAAAATTATACTGGATATCTGAAAATAACTACGTTGAATAAATTATTTAGAATTAATTACTCAACAGTAAATTTAGAAATTTATATATGTTGTTATACATTGAGTATTATAACTACCATAAAATTTTCAATAAATATTATTAAGTCTAGAGGGATCAAAACCTTGCGATACTAAAATGGTACAGAAACCAAAAACTGCAACGGTTGTCATACTTGTAAGTCGTTTTTCACCAAATTAAAATAACTTTCATAAATTGGTCTTAACTAATTGAATGAAAACATTTCAATCTAGTATTCAGGGTTTTTGGAATCAATTAAAAAGCTTTTCAAACGATTTTTCTATGATTTTTCAAAGATAAGTAAAAAATCTGAAATTACAGAAAACAGAAATAGAAACAAAAACAAAAATGTCTACTCACTTGTATAAGCATAAAAATCCATATCTTCTTCTAGATTTCTTCCAATTCTTCTTTTTCTTCTTCTCCCAAATATGGTGTTATAAACAATGAATGAAAACCCTAAGATTTTAATAAAAATAATATGGAGAAGTTAATGGGCTTTATTTTAGGACCATAAATGAATCTGCTACCCAACCCAATTCCATCTACTTTTTTTTTTAATAATTAATATATCATCCTTCAACTTAATAGAAAATTAACTCTAAACCCTTAAAGACGTCTTTGCAATATTTCATAATCCAATAAAATTTAACGAACAGAAATTTATAATATAAACGGGTTTTACAGTTATTATATGAAATAAATGAAAATACTATACCTAGAGAGTGGTTGATCTAAGGGATTCAGTTGTCTTAAGACAAATCTACGGACTCGGTTGTCTTACACATAAATCGGACGGTTCTTGTGTTAGAGAAAACTACAATTTGTTATTTAGATTGAGTCCTCATGATACAAAAATCACATTCTTGAATTTGGTATATCATTTTTATGTGTATATGTACGTATATTTTCAACAATTAGAATAATTGAAATCACTTTAAATTATCGGAAATTTCGGAATATTTATCGAAAAATCAGATCGTAATAACATCGGAAAAATCAGATCGAAAATCGGATCGGATTAACAATCGGAAAAATCGGATCAGATCGGATCGTATTCACAGAAGTAGTTCTAGTTTTGTCAACCTTTTATCGAAAGAATCGAAAAGTCGAAAAGTCGAAAATCGGAACTAAATAATCCATTCCAAATTCGGAAAAAATCGGATCGGAAATCAGAAAATCGACAGAAATTTACATCGCTAATGTTAGCCCATAAGAGCCGAATGGGCCCAACTTTGAACGTACATATAGCCTAGATGCCTAGATAGAGGAGGATGTTTTTATCTATAATCGTTCATCATTAGTAAACATGTCTCTCCTCTCGCAAGAGAAAGATGATTTGAGAAACATCGGCGACGATGATTATTCCGGCACCGGAAGCAAGTGTTCATGGAATAAGAAAAAACTTAGATTTAGTCTTCCTCTTCCTCCTCAAATTACGAATGACATACTCTCTGAAGAAATACTCACCAAACTCCCACTCAATTCCTTATGTATATCTAAGTGTGTTTCTAAGTTATGGAATTCTTTATTTATGCACAACTTTATAGATCTTAAAGACCACCTATTATCTGTACAATCGATTTAAAAACCAGCCCTATACGATTTTGTTCAATTGATCTAAATACTGGATTAGTAATACCTAATATTTACAATCCAACTGATCTTGGTGGTGATCATTTTTTTCAACCTATTTGTCACAATGGTTTCATCCATTATTTTAGTTTTCCCGAAATCCAACATTTGGTTGTATTTAACCCAGCTACCCAAGAAAAACTTCTAGTACCTAATACAAATCGACATGTAGTTCATTTTCGGTTTGATCCTTGTTCCAACAAATTCAAATTCTTTGGTTGGATGAATTGCCCACATCAATGTGAAATATATACACTAGAGAAGAATAATAGCTCATGGAGGACAATAACTAGTAAACCTATACAAGGTTCTTGCAAAGTTTGTTCAATGCCTTTTTGTGCAAATGGAACCATCTATTGGTACACTGATACACAGATGATAGTCTCGTTTAACCTAGCTACCGAGACTTTTGGACTGATTCAAGGCCCAAACAGAGATATAGAGAATGTAAAATATATATTTGAGTTTGAAGGTGTTTATGCCTTGCCATTATTTCTTATTATCTACAAAGAATAATGGATTTGTGGATGTTGAAAGACCATGGTAATGTTGACAGCCATTGGGTTATGATAGCAAAAGTTAATAAGCCTCTAGGGTCAGAAATCTTCTGGATAATACCATATCCTACTCGAACTGGTGAACTATTATTAGCATACAGTGAAACACAAGGATCTCAAAGCTTCTATCTCTATAGCTTTTTCACTCAACTGTTTTAGGATATATAAATTTGTGGACCGGATTTATACTATATTCTGGAGAATTTCGTGGAGAATTTAGCTTGTTTACAAGACCTGTGAAATTGTTGCTTTGAAATTAAACTTGGGAGGACTAAAATTATTGTTATGATTTGGTAAGAGTCACTGCTTTGAATTATTTGATTTTTTTGCCACTCTCTTATATTTAATTTTTGATATGTAAGTATTTGAAAATAACAACTTATGATTTGTTGGACCAGTTACCCTATTTTCACAAGAAATTCTTTCGATTTCTTCCTTTCTCTTTTTCTCTCCAATCTAATTTCGCATAACTATCTATCAAAGAATTCCAAGTTGCAAAATTTCTTTTTGGCATTTCATGCATCAAACAATATATGCACCGACAATTCATCAAACACTTTCATACATTCTAGCAACAATTGAATTCAAACTTGAATTTGTAAAAATTAATCACCGCAGAATTCATCAAAATTCTCATTTTTATTTTGTGGAACAATTCGACATTCAAATGCACAAAAGTTTTCTGATCTAAAACAAGTAAACACAATGTTTTTGGTCCATGATGGAACCTATGTTCGATAGAATATAAACACCTGTTTTTCATAGTGCTCTGATAGCGCAACATAACTAAGTTACTACAACCTTGATCCCATGCCCCTACTTTCCTTTTCTAGCCTTTTTTTTTGAACCTTATCCCCTCAGCCCAGACAAAAAACCAAGCTTTTCTTATTTTTTTCAGAAACCTTTGAATAAAGAGGCGTCATCCTCGATGGCGTTATGGCCGGAGAGGTCATGGCAAGCTATGTCTCCCCTTCAAACCCACCCCCACCCACAACCATACCCAACCCACAACTTTCAACCGTTGATAAAACCATTGGAAACCCTCCAATCTCAGAGAATGAACCCACACTCACCTTGGATGAGGAACCCTTACCATCCTAAGCCAATGAAACACAACAAGAAGGAATCAACAAGGAACCACCACAAACTACCCGATCTGAAACAAAGAGATGGAGTTCTCTTCTAAAATCTCCACCACCGTCTGGTGGATGTGAGGAGTTGAACTTTTGCGATCCCATGGTAAAGGATGGCTTTCTAGTTATTGATGAGGAAACTTTGGAAAAGGAGCTCAAGATTGGAAGAACTATGTAGTAGGTTATTTCCTGGATAAGAAATTGCCGTACATTACGGTGAAAGAAGTTTTAAAGAAAAAATGGGATCTTAAAAGAGAGTTTGATCTAGCACTAGATGGTGACATTTTCTACTTGAAGAGATAGATCTTATGTGCTTGAATAAGGTCCACAGTTCCTGGCAGGGAAATTGTTTGAAATCAAAGCATGGGCGAGAGAAATTGAAGAGAATAGGGGAGCCATTATGAGTGTACCTGTTTGGGTGAAATTATTTAATGTGCCAAAACACCTATGGAATCCTAAAGGATTCAGCTTGGTTGAAAGCATGTTTGGGAAGCCTATCTGTATGGATAAAATGATAGAGAGCAAACAAATGTTAACGTTTGCAAGGATTTGTGTGGAAGTTACAGCAGATAAACCGTTACCTCATGTATTGACCATATTTGTGAGGTTGGTCAATACATTAATGAATAATGTAAATATGTAAATGTAATGAAATGATAAAGTAAAAATAAAGTAGAGAAGACATGATACCTTTGTTTACGTGGTTCGGCAATTGTGCCTACATCCACGGAGAGAGAAAGAAAACATTCTTATAGTGGTGGTGATACAAAATGGGAGCTCGATGATGAGGAGAGCTCAAGAGAGATGAGACCTGAGAGGTGAGGTCTCATCATGAGAGATTGGGAGGTCATTGATCATGAGACCTCACCATGAGATAGTGTTGAGAGCATGAGACTATGAGAAGATGAGAGGAATGAGTGATTTGCCTTCATATTTATAGGCTTACAATGTAACTCCATTCCTAGCATTTAATGAGATAATGATGAGAAAATATCTTTGTAGTAATTAGCTTTAACTTTGTAACTTGTGCCATCAAGAGAGAGTCCATTAGATGATGACACGTGGTACCATGATGGACGGTAGAGATGGTGCCACATGTATGTTGTATGCAGTACCCCTACATAAGCCCCCTCTTTTTAGGTCGAACGGGTTCGGGCTGAAAAAAAGTAAACGAACTTATCTAGCCCCCAAGATGAATAAAATCTGAGGTTCCTTAACGAAATCGATCCGCCCCAAATTTTGATGAGCTTGATCATTGAGATTTGTAGGACGCGATGAAGGTCCCTTGTGGTAATGGAAACTCGATCATGACTTTGTGTACAACGAGCTAGTTAGTTCTAGGGAGACTTGGTAGCTCGCTTAGAAGGCATGTAGACGAGATGGACGGCTGCAAGCAGGTCATACTAAAGTGGGTCCTTTTGCATGCGTGGTTGGTTGGTCTCGGTCATGCTTCAAGGTGGTCGCCTTTTTGTGGTCGAGTTGCAAGACCTTATACTTGTTGATAATGTTAGGATGTGAAATATTATAAAATTCAATAAAACTTACATTGAATTGTATGTCTTCCTTATGACTTTTGTATGTACTATCTTTGTCGCCTTGTGATTGGACATTTCGATAGATGTGGTACTTTGGAGTGCAAATGTAGCTCGTTTGAGAAAGAGCATTGGTTGACCAAGTGTTTTGAAAGTTACTTGGAACCTTTTGGTGCCCGATCTAGTGAATGATCGTTGGGTGGAGACCTGTTTGACAATTCTCGGGCATGTGGCCTTTGTGGGTCTGTATTGCTTTGAGAGTGAATGCGTTTGACTAGGCATGTGGCTAGAGAATTGTGGTTGAGATCGTCCCGCGTACGAGTGACTCACTAGTCAATGAAGGTGGCCATATTTGATATCAAACATTTCACTTCTAAAGAGTTTAGTGAAAACCAGGCATGTAGCTAGAGAATTGTGTTTGAGGTCGTCCCGCGTAGGAGTGACTCACTAGTCAATGAGGGTGGCCATATTTGATATCAAACATTTCACTTGTAAAGAGTTTAGTGAAAGCAATGTGGCACATTTGTACAAAAATAACTCATGGGAGTGAGATCGTGATTATGTGACCTGCACAGAGAGAGACAGCTACCCAAAAAATATCAGTAATAGCTAATTGTGGTAATAATAAGTAAAGAAATTAGATAAAGTGAGAATAGCCCCATGTATGGCATAAATATTTTTGAGGTTGTTGAAATACTTGTAATTTGAATAGGTCGTTGATAGACCTGGTGAGGTCCCAGTTAGAGACCTGAACATGAAGTGAGGTCATGATGAGACCTGAGTGTTGGAAAGGTCGCGATTAAAGACCTGGTGAGATCGCGATGAGACCTGGCGAGGTCATGATTAGAGACCTGATATGAAGTGCGGTCGCAACGAGACCTGAGAGTCATTGGTAGATCTGCCGAGGTCACGATGAGAGACCTGAACATTTTGTGAGGTCGCGACGAGACCTGGGAGGTCGTTGGCTTAGAGACCTGAATATGAAGTGAGGTCACCACAAGACCTGAGCTTGTTAGCTTAGACCTGAATATGTGAGGAGGTCTCTACAAGACCAGATAAATATATGCGTGAAAATGTGTAGAATAAACAGTAGATGGTGAGGTTGTTCCTTGGTAGCTCGGTGCCTCATCTCAATGAACAAAAAATATATGAAAGTGATACTTATCTTGCTTCTTCTGAGTGTATTAGTTTTGTAGCAAAATCGCTCCAAGCCCCCAACTGTGAGTTGCAATTCAATCAATTGAAATTCCATGATTTTCTTGAAGTCACCAATTACAGTAAAACCTCGATAAATGAATGTTTGATAAAGTAATAACCTTGCTTAGATAATAATTTCTTCCAGTCTCGACTTGGGAATGTGTACTAAAGTAATAACCTCGTTAAATGCAATAAGTAAAAAAATATTTTTGAATCCTTAAAGGCTCAACGAAAATATAAATTAATAATTACTAAAATCCATACAAATATTTATCTATATAATCTACATACTCTTGAACTTTTATTTATAAATTCATTATTTTTTTTTTTTGGAAATATGCATCTAAAGTTGTTTATTTTTTCTTTGTACCCAAACCAAATTCAACTCTATCCTTAACTTTTTCTAGAGCATACACAACTTCCGAAATATTTTGCTCATATCGTAGCAAATAGTTATATAATGTGATTATTTTTTGAAATGTTTCTTTTGACGAAACATTTGGTATAGCCAAACCATCATCTAGATTAGGATCATTTTTCATCATCATTTGGTGTATGACCGCATATTTGTTGTCTTTTGATTATCTTTCTTTGACCACATACATAGATTGAAAAATCTTCCTTTAAAATAATAAATATTAATTTATCGATAAATTAATATATTATTAATTTATCGATAAATAAATAATCTCACTAAAGTAATATATTTTTTTGGTCCCAAGGGTATGCATTTATCGAGGTTTTATTGTATGAAACAATGGGGTGTAATGGTGGGGTTGGTGTGTGGAATTCGCTTGAGAAAATCTCAAGTGCCTATAGTCGACGCCAAATGTATTGACCATATTTGTGAGGTTGGTCAATACATTAATGAATAATGTAAATATGTAAATGTAATGAAATGATAAAGTAACAATAAAGTAAAGAAGACATGACACCATTGTTTACGTGGTTCGGCAATTGTGCCTACATCCACGGAGAGAGGGAAAAACTTTATTATAGTGGTGGTGATACAAAATGGGAGCTCGATGATGAGGAGAGCTCAAGAGAGATGAGACCTGAGAGGTGAGGTCTCATCATGAGAGATTGGGGAGGTCATTGATCATGAGACCTCACCATGAGATAGTGTTGAGAGCATGAGACTATGAGAAGATGAGAGGAATGAGTGATTTGCCTTTATATTTATAGGCTTACAATGTAACTCCATTACTAACATTTAATGAGGTAATGATGAGAGAATATCTTTGTAGTAATTGGCTTTAACTTTGTAACTTGTGCCATCAAGAGAGAGTCCATTTGATGATAACACGTGGCACCATGTTGGACGGTAGAGATGGTGCCACATGTATGTTGTATGCACTACCCCTACACCTCAACAAGTGAACATCAAAATAGGCTTAGGGTATAAGATCACCATACCTTTGGAATTTCCTTGGAAACCATTAATTTGCACGAAGTGCCAGATGTTTGGGCATAGTGAGGGGAATTGCAACCCAACAATACCAACTGATTGTAGGAAACCAAAGCCAAATCAGACAGAGAAGAGGGAAGAAGATGAATGGAGAGTACCAACAAGGAGATGAGAAAGAAGAGAGACTGCTGCAATACCAAAAAGAAGAGAGGAAACATGACATAGAAATGCTAATGGTAACAATGTCGATAGAGGTAACAACGAAAGAGCTATTGTTATTCTCAAGTCACCAAATGCACTAAAGGTTATACCTTTGAGAACAAAGGTAGTGAACAACACAAAAATTGATAAAAATGTCAATCAATTAGAGTGTCTAAATGAAGCTTTACCTGGCACATCTTCTGAAATGAGGAGGGAAGGAATAGAGTCAAAGTTTTGGGGCAGTTCAGATGAGAGTAGAGGTACGTATCCAGATGATGATAGTGGTGATGAGGCACTAGCTAAGACATTGCAATAGCCAAGATCACCAGACCCATCAAATTTTCTGGTGGTTAATGTTGAAAAAGAAAGAAAAGGTGTGCAAAAAAGAAATGGGAAGAAGAACACATGTTATTTTCATAAAGTGGTGCAGGGTAATAAGGCCAAAACAAACATCAACAGTATATTGATCAAGCTCCTTCATTGTTTCTTCTACATTTCCCATTATCGAATTTGGATCAAAACTCAAAACTCCTCAGTCCTCTCTCTCTCTCTAGGGTTTCTAGGGTTTAATAAGTTTTATGAAGAAGAGTGCAGTGATTTGGCATTTTATTTACAAGAGTCCCAATAAGATAAAGCTTTCTAATATTTTTAGCCCATAAAAGCCCAATGGGCCTAATTTTTGAACCTATACAGCCTAGATTGAGGATGATTTTTTTTTCATCATCAGGAAAGAATAAAGATGTCTTTCCGGCAAGGCAAAGAGGATTTGAGAAACGTCGGCAATGATTATTCCGGCACCGGAAGAAAGTGTTCATGCAATAACAAAAAGCTTAGACTTAGTCTTCTTCCCCAAATTACTGAAGACATAGTATCTAAAGAAGTACTCACCAAACTCCCTTTGAGATCACTATGCATATATGATGACGAAAAGAAGGGTGATTTGGGCTTTAATTTTGGTCCATAAATGTATTTGTTTATTTTATTTGTTTAGTTTAGGGTTTTGGGTAAATTGGTAATTTTATTACGAGTATAGGGTTTTGGGTGAATTGGTAATTTTATTAGGAGTGTAGGGTTTTTGAAAAACTATATAATTGATTTTATTGTAGTAGAGAGACAGTTTTTTTGAGTTTTAATTAATTATTGAAAGAACTGTGTCTTCTTTACGAGGGAGTATCTCATTTATCTCTGTTATTTAATTCATAAGTTATTCTTTAATTCGCTTCCCTGCATCAGTTGGTAACAGAGCCGTGTAACGTCTTGAAGATGACTTGTGGAGAACTAGGTTATGGTGGTGTTATTCACGAAGATCCAAACGGTAGCATAATGCGAAAGAGAGTGGTTGAATTAACACGACGGGTTGAAGCACTCACCCGACAAGTTGCTGTTATGCAACAACAACAAGATTGTCGTCGTTCCCCAAGCCTACATGTGTTGGAGGATGGAAACAATGTGAAGGATGCAAATCCTTTTTCAAAATTTGGAGATAATGAGTTATGACTTGTTGCAAATAAATCTGAAGATTCTATGAGATTTAAGTTCAGTTTCTCAACATTCTTCGATTGTCAATCCAACGATATGATTGTGGCGAGTGAAAAAAAATCAATTTTTATTCATGAAACACAAGAAATATTGCCAGTTGTAAAGTGGGAAGATCCACCAATTTTTGATAGTTATCCAGATGATGGTGCAGATGAAGTTTCTTTTGCCAAATATGTTGAGATACTTGATGTTGATACTTCGCAAAAGTTGAATGCTGTTTTTAAGGATTTGATAACAAGTACTTTAACAAAATATTCAGATCCTTTTCTTTGTTCTTTTGAAAAGCAATTTAATACATAATTTTTTTTTTCACTTAGAGTCAGGAGTATGCTTATCAAATCATCCTTCGAACAAGATTTGTGAGCATGGATTTTGGGTTGAATAGAATTTACAGTATCTTGGCAAAACTCGAGGACGAGTTTTTTCTAAGAAGAGGAGAATGACGAAAAGAAGGGTGATTTGGGCTTTAA
Organism: Aquilegia kansuensis; assembly: GCA_020826895.1. Taxonomy (NCBI): domain Eukaryota; kingdom Viridiplantae; phylum Streptophyta; class Magnoliopsida; order Ranunculales; family Ranunculaceae; genus Aquilegia; species Aquilegia kansuensis. The sequence goes on along the minus strand of CM037005.1, from coordinate 14,471,185 downwards.
TTTTGGTCCATAAATGTATTTGTTTATTTAATTTGTTTAGTTTAGGGTTTTAGGTAAATTGATAATTTTATTATGAGTATAGGGTTTTGGGTGAATTGGTAGTTTTATTAGGAGTCTAGGGTTTTTGAAAAACTATATAATTGATTTTATTGTAGTAGAGAGACAGTTTTTTTGAGTTTTAATTAATTATTGAAAGAAGTGTGTCTTCTTTACGAGGGAGTACCTCATTTATCTCTGTTGTTTAATTCATTAGTTATTCTTTAATTCGCTTCCCTGCATCAATATATAAGTGTATTTCTAAGTTATGGACTTCTTCAATTATGCACAACTTTCATAGATCTAAAAGACCACTTATTATATGTACAATATATTTAAAAACTAACCCTATTCGATTTTGTTCCATTGATCTAGACACTGGAATAGTAACACCTAATATTTACGATCCAATTGATCTTAATGGTGATCATTTTTTTCAACCTAGATGCCACAATGGTTTCATCCATTATTTTAGTTCTCGTGAAATCCAACATTTGGTTGTATTTAACCCAGCTATCCAAGAAAACTTCTAATGCCCAATACAAATCGACATGCAGTTCATTTTGGGTTTGATCCTTGTTCCAACAAATTCAAATTCTTTGGATGGATGAATTACCCACATCAATGTGAAATATATACACTAGAGAAGAAGAATAGATCATGGAGGACGATAACTAGCAAACCTATACAAGGTTCTGGCAATTTTTGTTCAATGTCTTTTTGTGTAAATAGAACACTGATACAAGGATGATAGTCTCGTTTAACCTAGCTACTGAGACTTTTGGACTGATTTAAGGCCCAAACAGAGATATAGAGAACGTAGAATATATGTTCGAGTTTGAAGGATGTTTATGCCTTGCCATTATTTCTTATTATCCACAAAGAATAATGGATTTGTGGATGTTGAAAGACCATGATAACGTCGACAGCCGTTGGGTTATGATAACAAGAGTTAATAAGCCTCCGAGGTCAGAAATCTTTTGGACAATGCTATATCCTACTCGATCTGGTGAACTATTTTTAGCATACAGTGAAACACAAGGATCTCAAAGCTTCTATCTGTATAGCTTCTTCACTCGACAGTTTCAGGATATCAAAATTTGTGGACCAGATTTATACTATATTCTGGACAATTTCGTGGAAAATTTAGTTAGTTTACAAGATCTGTGTTGCTTTGAAATCAAACTTGGGAGGACTAAAATTATTGTTATTGTAAATGTAGTGTAAATTTGAGATCGGAAAGTTGGGGAAGATGACCGGAAAAGGGAAGGTTTGAGTGAATCAAAGTGGCTGAACTATCTGAGCAGTGATAGCTGCCTACGTATCTGGAAGGGGTTGATCCAGAATCAAGCCAAACGTAGTTCCTTTTATAGGTGGCTTAGGGTGTGGGTCGTATTTAATGACTCAACGTTCGAATCATAAAGTGGGCGGATATTTGGGGATTCAGTGAGAAAGATCCGTTACTGAAATAAGATTTGGAGTTTGAATGTATCGAACTCGGTGTTCAGAGTGAGGTAGCCCCAAGTCGGATGTGCTCGGATATTTTATGAGATTAGGATTTGAACAGAAGTGGATGAAATGTGGTTTTATATGAAGTCGGATGAAATAAGTGCAAAGTCGGTGTTTAGGATACCGAGTTAGTGGGATTAAGATTTGAATGGAGATGAGTGAAGTGTGATTGGATACGAAGTCGCATGTAATGAGTGTGAAGTCGGTGTTTGGCATTCCGAGTAGAGGAACTCGGTAATGGGTATACACATAGCCCCTTTTCATTTGTGCTGAAGGCAGGTAACTGACTTTAGGGTAAATGAAAATTAAGTCGGTTGTTAAGATATGTTTCACGGAGCACCAAGAAGCAAAGATTCCGTTGTGTGCTGCTTTGATTGCTAGCTTAGATTTTCGAGGCTTAGGGCATGATTGTTCCTTGAGATACGTATGTTGTCTGTACACGTGGAGGGTATTTACTGTTTTGAATTTGAAAGATCGAACGTGATTTGGTGGGAGGCTGAATGGTTGGACGGTTAGATTTAGAGATTAATATCTGACCGTTAATGTTCGAGGAGATGTGCGGCTAAGATCGTGCACACGTTTTTATAAAACACCTTGCTTGTAACTGCTGGAAAAAACCAAGGGTTTTCGCACTAGTTTTAAAGCTGCTGCTAAGTGTTTTCGAAGGTAATCTTATTTTTTTTTCTCTTCTCCGTTTTCTGTCTTTCTCCTTATAGTTCATGTCTGATTTGCTTTGAAACTTGTTGTTGTTTTTCCGTTCAAGTTGCCGGAGTTCGTTGCTTGAACTTATTTTTGGTGTTTGCATTTGTGTTTTCGTTCCTGTGTGTTGTTTTTCCTTTGATTTGCTATTTTGTTTTCTGCTTTCCGCCATTGTTGCTCTGCATCTGTTCTTCATTTTATTTGGTGAAGATGAGTAGTGGTAGTGAGCGAGTTAGCGAGAATAGTGGTGAGGGTGAGACAAGTACTAGCCGAGCTGTAGATGAGGGAGAGATATTTAGCCGACATGAGATAGATATCGAGAGAGCTCGGAAAGCCTTCCCGAAGGTGAGAGCGGCGTACGACATTAGGATCCGAGATCTGGAGATGTATATGGTAGATAGTAGACTCTTCGACCTTGCTGGGGATGACACCTTGACATTGATTTGTGAGGGTCAACTACGAGCTGGGATGCGACTTCCCTTCTCCAAGTTTGTTTGCGATGTATTGAATCATTATGACAAGGCTCCCATTATGATGAATAGTAGTTTCTGGAGAGTTATGCTGATATTCGAGGAGTTGAATAAGCTTTATTATGATATCTGCAAGGCCGATGTTGTGGCCTATTTCACTTGTGTTGAGGGTCGGTTGGGCGACTTCTCATTTTCGTTGAACAGGAGACCCGAAAATGGTCCTCATGATCTCTACAATGCACCGAGTTCAATGATAATTGGAAGAAGTCGGCTTGTTATAGGATTAGGGGCTCCTTCTGCAAACGTAGTGCATACCTCAGGCACTTACGCATTCCTAGGATAGGTAGTAAGCTCGGTTGAATGATTTATTATAATTACCCTTGATTTGCTTACTTGGCTATCTTCTAACTCGATTCTGTTAGGTGATGTAGATTACACCCGAGATTACAATCAAAAGATTGACGGGCGTCTCCTTCCGGGTAACATTCTCGAGTTTGCGGAAGAGTCTTGGGAACGCAAGCGTGAAATCCTGCCTCATCTTGCGCATCTGTTTAAGGATCCTCGTCTGAAGAAAGCTTCCGGCGTTGCACGTACCGAGCCATCGTCCTCAAAGGTAAAGAGAGTCAGAAAGAAAAAGGATCTACCTACTGCTGTGGCAGTTGCCACAATTGCTGTTCCTCGACCCGGAGATCCACCTATTGAGATCCGAGGTGCTTTACCGATGACCCCAAAGCCTATTCCTGGTCCACCACCTAGCCAGTTCGGTAGGGGGGATATTGAGCTGGAGTCCTCGAAGAAGAGGAAAACTGCAAAGTCTGCGGGGGTGACCATGGCTGCTCCTGGCGTAACAATCTTGAACGACGCTGAGAGAGCCGGGAAAGAGAGGGAGGCTCAGCGAGCTCGTATCCAGCGAGAGAAGCAGCAGAAAGGCAAGTCGGTCCAGCGTGAGGATGAGGATCCTCCGACTCGCCCTGCTGATGGCCATTTTGTTCCTATCTTCCCTTACAAGGACACCTATGTGAAAGCCAGTGATGCTGCCTGGGAAAACGAAGACATGTGTATCACACTGATGGAACACATGGCTCTAGATGCCGATGGAGCTCGGGTTTGCGGGCGTTCAATCATGGACGACCTAAAGGATCTGAGCTCGTCTATGTACAAGGTAGATTCTGTTTATATTTTACTATTCCTTCCTTGATATTTCCGTTGTATGACTTCGGTGGGTATCTCGTTTCAGATGACCATCATTCACTGTAAGTGGATGGCTCTGCTCGAAAGAGCTAATGAGAAGGAGAGGGAGGCCAGGAAGGCCAAGGAGGCTCTAGCTGCGGAGCGTGCCGAGTTGAAGAAGTTGCGCGGCCAGCTAGACAAAGAGGAGAAAAAAGTGAGGGCCCTCAACGACGAAGTGTTGGAGGTCAACAAAAAAAATGTAGAACTTGATACCGAGTTGAAGGCGACCAATGAAAGGTATGAGGCTTACAACGCCCGCTCGGTTGAAAGCATTACTGCTTGGCAGAAGATGGCTTATTATTGGCAGCGGCGTGGGATTTGTCGGGAGATGAAGCTTAAGGAAGTAATTCCCGACTTTGATCCCTTAGCCGATAATGCTCAGATAATGCTGAGGCCCAAGCCCAATTCGATGCCGATCAGCAAGTGGAGAGGGAGAGAGTTGCCAATCTGGCCAGTGAACTCGAGGGTGATGATGAAGAGGTCGAGGCTGTTGCGCAAGTTGAAGAGGTCGGTGCGCGGGAGGGTCAAGAAGCTGAGGCCATGGATCATGAGGCTACGGCCTAGTTTTTATGTATATATATATATATATATGTTTTTTTTTTTTTTTTTTGAGAGGTGTGAGGCTTTTGTTTTCTTTGTTCATTTCTGAAACGAGTATTTCATTGTATGAAACTTAAAGTGGTATAATCTTGACTGATGTCGGTAATTCGAATATGAATGGTTTAAATGTGTCTCCTGTTTTGAAACAAGCTGTTTTCTCTGTTGAGATATTGTTTTGCATGCCTGAGATATTCTGAGTATAGAATTGATGTCTTAGCTTGAACTTGAAGTGCATATTCTATGGAATGTACACCTTAAGATATTTTCCATTCCATGGTCTATCGACTCGGTTTCCTTCATGATCAATTAATCTGTACGCTCCATTACCCAAGTCGGATTGAATAATGTAGGGCCCTTCCCAATTGGGATTGAATTTTCCATCACCCGCAACTTTGGTGTTCTGAAAAGTTTGTCTTAAGACCAAGTCTCCTTGTCGGAAAGTCCTTGGCCTTACTCTTTGATTGCAGCTTCTCCTTAATATTTGTTGGTAACGAGTTGTTTGTATGATAGCCTTGTCTCGACTTTCTTCCAACATGTCTACCTCATGTGCTAGGAGATTCTCGTTTTCAGCTGATTCTACCAACTCCGACCTTGTTGTTAAGTAGGTCAACTCGGTGGGTATAACGGCTTCAGTACCATAGCATAGTGCGAACGGTGAAACGCCTGTTGAGGTGCGTGGAGTCGTTCTATAGGCCCATAGGACTCTATCTAGCTCCTCTATCCACCTATCTTTTTCCGCTTCTAACTTTTTCTTGAGTGTATTCATTATTGTCTTGTTGGTGGCTTTAGCTTGGCCATTACTTTGTGCGTATCGTGGTGTAGATAGCGCGTGGTTGATTCGCCAATCCGAGTAAAACTCCTTAATCGTGTTCCCACAAAATTGTTGGCCATTATCAGTGACCAATGTGTATGGTAGGCCAAATCGGGTGATTATGTATTTCCAGATGAAATTCTTGACTTCTTGTTGTCTAATTTTCCGAAGTGGAATTGTTTCTACCCATTTAGTAAAGTAATCGGTGGCAACTAAGAGATATCGCTTTTTGTTCCTGTCCTTCGAGAGCGGCCCCACTATATCGAGCCCCCACATGGCAAATGGCCATGGGCTAGATATTGTCTTGAGATCTCTGGGGGGTTGGTTTTTTAGGGGTGAGAAGCGTTGACATTTGTCACAATGTTGCACAAAGATCTCCGAGTCGGCCTGCATGTAAGGCCAGAAGTATCCCTGATTTCTTGCTTTCTGTGCTAGGGAACGAGCCCCGGCATGGTTTCCACACTCTCCTTGGTGAATTTCTGCTAGGATCATCTGAGCTTGTCTAGGTGGTAAGCATCTGAGGTAAGGACCTCAGACTGACTTCCTGTATAACCGTCCATATAAGATTAAGTAGCTCTTAGTTTTTCGTTCCAGCTTTCTGATTTCCGACTCGTCGTCTGGATAGACTCCGTTGATATAGTTCGTTATTGGACCCATCCAAGAATCTTGGATCTCTTGGTCAGATATGTCAATGAAGTCCGAGATTGTATTGACATGGTGGATTTTATCTTCGTATGCTGGAGTGTTCCTTATTTCAATTTGTATCTCCCTGGTTGTTTCCATGTCGACTTGGGATGCCAGGTAGGCAAGACTATCTGCGTGGCGGTTTTCATCCCGGGGAATATGCTGGATTTCCCATTTTTCAAAGTTGCTTAGCAAGCACTTCGTGTGTTGGAGATATAACTTGAGTGTTTCCTCTCTTGTTTCATAATCCCCAAGTAGTTGACTTACCACTAATTGAGAATCACTATAAATCATGATTTTTTGGAAGTTTATGTCCCTTGCTATGCGCAAGCCCGTTGCGAGGGCCTCGTACTCTACATCATTATTCGAAGAGGTGAAGTTCAACCGTATTGACTTCTCGATTATTACATTCTCAGGGGATATGAGTGTCATACCTATCCCGATTCCGTTATTATTTTTAGATCCGTCTACATATAACTTCCACATGGGTTCTCCTTGTTGGGGATTATCACGTGGTTCTGACTCGGGTATCCAGGTGATATCCTCAATTGGGTAGTCAACAAGTAGGTCGGCTACAACCTGGCCTTTTTTACTATTCCGAGGCGTGAAAATAAGTTCGTGGTCCCCCAGCTCCTGGGCCCACTTAGCCATCCGACTCGATTTATTTTTATTTTCCAATACTTGCCTCAATGGGGCATCAGTTACAACTCTAATTTTGTGCGACTGAAAATATGGTTTCAATTTCCTAGAGGCGAATAATAGGGCCAATCGTACCTTCTCGAGTCTAGAATACCTGAGTTCTGATTGTAGTAGAGTTTTACTAATGAAGTAAATAGGTCGTTCGTTACCTTGTTCATCTCTGAAGAGGACAGCGCTGATTGCATGGTCGGAGCTGCCGAGGTATAACCCGAGTACGTCCCCCGGCTGGGGTACTGTTATAACTGGTGGAGTTGCCAAGTAAAGCTTTAGTTCGTCGAATGCCTGTTGGCATTCTGCCGTCCACTCGTATTTGGAGCCTTTCTTGAGTAGCTGTAACAATGGTCTCTGCTTGTCGGATGCACGAGCAATGAATCTGTTTAGTGCGGCTACCATTCCATTTAACTTTTGGACTTGCTTCTTCGTCGAAGGACTCGGCATGTCCAATATTGCCCCGATTTTATCGGGGTTAGCCTCTATTCCTCGTTGCGTAATGAGATAACCCAAAAATTTGCCTGATGCGACTCCGAATAGGCATTTTGCTGGGTTGAGCTTCATGTTGAAGTCTTGGAGCCTTTTGAAGGTCTTCTCAAGGTCGGATATGTGGGATGACTTGAGTTTGCTTTTAACAAACATGTCATCCACATATACCTCCATTGTGTCGCCTAACATGTCTTCGAACATCCGTGTTGCGAGGCGTTGGTATGTAGCCCCGGCATTGCGTAGGCTGAAGGGCATAACAGTATAGCAGTAAGTTCCTCTTTCCATAATGAAGGCTGTTTTTTCCTGATCTTCTTGTGCGAGTTTGATTTGGTTATACCCTGAATAACCGCCCATCATCGAGAGGAGCTCGTGGCCAGCAGTGGCGTCCACAAGTTGGTCTATCCGTGGTAATCGAAAGCTATCCTTTGGACATGCCTTATTTAAATCAGTGAAGTCTATACATACTCGAATTTTGCCGTTTGGTTTCATGACGGCTACTATGTTTGCGAGCCAGTCAGGATATTTGACTTCCCTTATGAATTTAGCATCGATGAGTTTCTGGACCTCGGTATTGACCTCCTTAGCTAAGTGTGGTTCCAATTTCCGTGCCTTTTGTTTTACTGGTTTTTTTGTTGGATCGACATGAAGTTTGTGGCATGCAATATTAACATCTATTCCAGGCATGTCGGTATACGACCAAGCAAAAATATTCTTATTCATTTTCAAAGTTGCAACGAGTTGCTCTTTTACAATAGGATCTAAATTAGCTCCTACATATACAACTCTAGGTTCGGCTTCAGTGCCTATGTTGATTGGCTCACCCTTCTCGATGGTTGGGGAGTCGGTAACAATCTTGCCTTCAGGGGCATCAGTGAGTGGCTCAGAAATGGCCTTGCCGTCAGGGGCATCGGTAGTCGGCTCAGTATTGGCCTTGCCGTCAGAGGCTTCAGAAGTCGGCTCAGTAATGGCCTTGCCATCAGTGGCTTCAGAAGTCGGCTCAGTACTGTTCTTGCCGTCAGTGGCTTCAGAAGTCGGTTCAGTACTGGCCTTGCCATCAGTGGCTTCAGAAGTCGACTCAGTACTGTCCTTGCCGTCAGTGGCTTCAGAAGTCGGTTCAGTACTGGCCTTGCCGTCAGTGGCTTCAGAGATTTGGTTGACAGTGAGCTTTTCAGAGCTAACGACTGCCACCTTCGTTATTTCCTTGTTGGGGAGGGGTATGACCTCAGGAATGGCGTGGCAGCCATGCGCCTCAGTCGGCGCCAATGTAAATGTAGTGTAAATTTGAGATCGGAAAGTTGGGGAAGATGACCGGAAAAGGGAAGGTTTGAGTGAATCAAAGTGGCTGAACTATCTGAGCAGTGATAGCTGCCTACGTATCTGGAAGGGGTCGATCCAGAATCAAGCCAAACGTAGTTCCTTTTATAGGTGGCTTTGGGTGTGGGTCGTATTTAATGACTCAACGTTCGAATCATAAAGTGGGCGGATATTTGGGGATTCAGTGAGAAAGATCCGTAACTGAAATAAGATTTGGAGTTTGAATGTATCGAACTCGGTGTTCAGAGTGAGGTAGCCCCAAGTCGGATGTGCTCGGATATTTTATGAGATTAGGATTTGAACAGAAGTGGATGAAATGTGGTTTTATATGAAGTCGGATGAAATAGGTGCAAAGTCAGTGTTTAGGATACCGAGTTAGTGGGATTAAGATTTGAATGGAGATGAGTGAAGTGTGATTGGATACGAAGTCGGATGAAATGAGTGTGAAGTCGGTGTTTGGCATTCTGAGTAGAGGAACTCGGTAATGGGTATACACAGTTATGATTTGGTAAGAGTCACTGCTTTGAATTATTTGATTTTTTCCCCACTTTCTTATACTTAATTTTTGATATGTAAGTATTGGAAAATAACAGCTTATGATTTGTTGGACCAGTTACCATATTTTCACAAGAAATTCTGTCGATTTTTTTTTTTTTTTCTCTTTTTCTCTCCAATTTAATTACACATAACTATCTATCAAAGAATTCTAAGTTGCAAAATTCCACTTTGGCATTTCATCAAACAATATATGCTCAGACATTCATCAAACACTTTCATTCATTCTAACAACAATTGAATTCAATCTCGAATTTATAAAAATAATCACCCCAGAATTCATCAAAATTCACATTTTTATTTTGTGGAATAATTCGACATTCAAATACATAGTTTTCTGATCTAAAACAACAACATTTCAAAATATGAACAAGTAAACACAATGTTTTTGGTCCATGATGGAACCTATGTTCGATAAGAATGTAAACACTCGTTTTTCATAGTGCTCTGATAGCGCAACATAATTAAGTTAATACAACCCTGATCCCATGCCCCTACTTTCCTTTTCTAGCCTTTTTGTTGAACCTTAGCCCCTCAGACCAAACAAAAAACCAAGTTTTTCTTACTTTTTTTAGAAACCTTTGCACAAAGAGGCCTGATCCTCGACGACCTTATGGACGGAGAGGCCATGGCAAGCCATGTCTCCCCTTCAAACCCGATAGAGGGGAAAAAGATCCTTCTCTAAAAAAAACATAGATTTATAACGAAATTCTTTCTTGAGCCTGTAAATATTGATTATCAAAGTAGACAAGTAACAACCAAGGGTCGTACCCACCTCAAAGGTGAAGATCTTAGTTAAAACACAATAGAAAACAATGGTTAAGAAACACCAAGTGAATCACAAATAAGAGAGAGATATAATTTTATTTCCTACAGGAATTAATTAAATAACTAATAAATAAACTAACTTAAGAAGATGGTCGAGATGTAAAGAAGATCTTATGATGACATAGGGGGAAGAGTTGGTATCCACAAACTAAATCATGCAAACATAACATGTCATCCTTTCATGTTTAATCTATAACGTACAATTAACTAGTCACCTACCAGCTATTCCAATTAATCATCAATACCTATAATAATCGAGTAGTCACCTCTCATTCCACTCAATTAAAACGAGATTCTCTTATGCATGCTATTGAATATGTATCATTAATCAAACCGTCATCTCTCAGCTATTCAATCTAATTAAATCAACATATTAATTCATAACTAAACCGTCACCTCTCGGATATTAATTTAATTACAAAAGGGTTCCAATAAAAGATATTAATTCTAGATATATGATAGTCACCTCTTAGCTATTCCATCACATTTCTCTAATTATTATAAATACAACCATTATAGCTGGGTCTCCTTATACTCTAAGTCTCTAACAATAGTATTTTAATAACATGGATAACAATAACATATAAATAATTATACTTATCTCATGTCGCGAATGGTAGTAAATAAACATTAAGTACTGTGAATAATAATGAACATTAAGAACAAACATAGTTCTTTCAGATCATCTAGAGTGCTTCATCCATCCCCCTAAGGGAATTTAGCTACTCATCCTTGATGATGACACCATAGAATAAATAATTAAATAACAAAACATCATAAAAGAAAAGTAATGGATTAATATTGATAATGATTGAGTTCAATACAAAAGAAGAAGATGAAAACCTAAACCTTCAACAAGAACTTCAACTCTATATAAGCTCTATGAACTACTTAAACCCGAGCTAGTACTTCTCTTATATCTATATAACATATTGTAGTTTTCTCTAACACAAGGACTATTCGATTTATGTCTAAGACAACCGAGTCTATAGATTTGTCTCAAGACAACTAAGGCCTTCGGATTACTCTTTATCTAGATATAGAATTTTCTTAAATCACATTAGTAACACCCACAACTCTAACAAATTTATAAATATAATAAATACATACAACTAACTATATTAGTAACACCCTTCTAATAATTATATGAAATATACTCATTTGTTTACCCATTATACCCCTAATTCAAATTACTGAAGTTAGTTTTGATAACCAATTTTGGGGGGTTTAGACAAATTCATTTGAATTAGGGGTATAATGGGTAGTCAAACTTTAAATAGATGGAAACTTGGGGGTTGGTTAACGGAAGGGGGTTTACGCCAAGATTGGACAACATTAGGGGGGTTTACGCCAAACCCGGTCAAAACTTGGGGGGTTTTGACCAATTTTCCCGTACAAAAAACCACTCTTTTTAAAGCCATTTTTGGCCATTTTTGATCATGCTCATTTATTTCACATAATAACCAATAAAAAGAATTATGATTACATTAACAAATATAAATGAAATTTCAGTTACAATATCTAAAACATATATTTAGGCTAGATTTCTCTAAAGACTAGTATGTTGATTACATAACAAAAATAAATGAGATTTCAGTTACCATACATTAGATATTATAATAAATAATAAATTTTGTAACTCACTCCATAATTTATTTATTTTCTTTACAAAAGAATTATGATTACATTAACAAAAATAAATGAAATTTCAATTAATCTTTACAGAACATATATTACGCCCTAGATTTTTCTAGAGACAATTAAGGTGATTGCATAACAAATTAGAGGATTTCAGCTATCATATATATATATATATATATATATATATATATATATATATATATATATATATATATATATATATATATTCCTATTTCTATTAACCCATGTTTTTATATTACCCATGTAAAAAATGAACATAACCATGATATTGATCAAAAATAAATTATATAACTCACCTTATCATTGATGGAATTAATATACATACTTTATTTGTTTATAACCATTATAACCCTTCCTTACCAATAATAGTGAAATTGTAACTCACAAGTCTATAAATTTCCCTATAGCTTATTCTAATGGGTAGCATAATTTTTTGCCAATATCTTTCATTAGACTATCACTCTTTTTTCATTCTATGTTTGAGGTTAGCATCTTTGAGTTTTGTGTTTTTTGACAATTGATTCAGTATGTTTTTATTTCTTCATTGTTAAGGTTTGCGTTCCGGGTTGTGAATTTTTGAAGAATGCTATACACCAGGTAATAGTTCTCTACTCCTTAATATACTTTTACATTCAAAGATCTATAAAAATCCTTTCGTATTAAGATTTCTCTATTCAAGCAAATGAGAATATGTTGATGTTGTACTTTCTAAGTAAGTGGTTTATGTTGTTATATATATATATATATATATATATATATATATATTCAAACAAACAGAACATTTTTCTAATTAATCTTGAATGGTTTTAAACTTGCAGACGAGGATGCAAGGCACACGAGATTAGCCTGAAGCAAAGGAAAGACATGTTTTACACTGGTTGAATTGTAATTGGCTTTCATTAGAGTGGCTTAAGATTTAATTTTTTGTTGTATTTTTCATTCCTTCATTTTTATAATTATCAATGTTGATGACTACGATAATAAGATTTCACGGAGGTTGTGTTTTAGATATTCATATTTGGAGGGTGATTGTGTTTTTAAATATTCAATAATTATGTCTAATATGTATTCCATTAGGTTGAATGTGTTCATCAAATGGTGGAGATTGTATTCAAATGCACTCATTTTAATTATTAATTTCTCAAGAAAAAAAATAACTCAAACTTTTTTTATAATTGTTGTTGGTGTATTTTTAACCGGTTGAATCTCATGTGCCTCATTTTACATAAAGTATTTCCATGAGAGTAGAGTAAGTATTTCTTTCAATTTGTCCTCAACTGTAACTTTGCATGGATAAGGAATTGATATTAAGTTTTAAGAAAATACTTCTATATTTTAGTTTGGTTATTTATCAAGAAAAAAAAACTCAAACTATTTTTTATAATCACTGTTGGTGCATTTTTAACCAATTAAATCGCATGTGCCTCATTTTACATAAATTATTTCCGTGAGAGTAGAGTAAGTATTCCTTCCATTTTGTCCTCAACTGTAACTTTTATTTGGTTATTTTTAGTTTCTCAAGGATATCAAAGAAATGAGCCACTAATACATTACACCTTATTATCTAATAAATACTACATTACACATTTTGTTTTTTATTTTCCTAACATTAAATCTTATTTCAATCTTAACTATTACATTATAAGTTTTCTAAAATCTAAAATAAAAATTGTGATAATTAATTTATATATGTTCATCAATTTTACCGTAATATATATTAGAATTTTTTTTACACTAATTCTAAGGAAATATCTTAAAAATACCCTTTCAAAATAAGGGATGACTAACTAGCTTAAAAATTATGGTAACTAACTTCAACTTAACAAAGAACTGAAATAAAATTAATTAAGAAATTACATTTAAGATAACTGTGACGTAGTCACGAGTTATCACTAGTAACAAATACAAAGAATACTCGGATGTAAAGACTTCCAAATTAGGTCATATTCGTGGCTGCTTCTGTTGGCCTCCTAGAGGTATTAGGTATTCAGCAAAACTTAATGTTCTTGTGCTTAAGTTGTAGCTTGGGAAAAGACCTTCAATTGGATAGCTCATGGGCCCAAATCAGACTTCTGGATCTTCTTATAAAGCCTTTTTAAGATTGGATTTTAAATAAACGCCTAAATAAAAATTCTGACTTGTGGGCTACAATAGGACCCGGTTTGGGCTGAGATTTGGACCGCCCCACTTTGACATAAAGTCAAGTCCATAGGACCAGTTGTGGGGTGCCCTCAGCATCTTGGTGGATGCAAATATCAATTCTCCTCCTTTGTCTAAATAACACTTTTTTGTGGGCTTTTCTTGACTGGCTTGGACACAATATTCGCATTTTGGCTTTTGAAAGCTACACAAATGACAAGAAAGCACTAATCAATAGATATAACACAATAATATAAACTAAGTGCTATGCAAACAAGGTGTTATTCGGGGGATAAATATACATTTTTGAGGACTTATTAAATACCCCCAAACAGCACTTTGCTCGTCCTTAAGCAAAGGTGATAAGAAAAGAATTAAGGACTCAAAAGAGAAGTAAAACTAGAGTGATTGCATTAACCATATGCATCAAGGCTTTTAACCACAAGGGTTTTTTTAGAGAAGATACCCACAAACTTACTACAATGACTAATCCAAAGAACAAGATTTTCCACCATTTACCTCAGAAATGGTTATTTCAAAGATAAGGATAAGTATTGCAAAATCGTTCATATGAGATAGCATACTACAAATGCATGAATAAAATATGAAACATAAACCACGCATAACGATTTCAAAACTAGAGTGATTGCATTAACCATATGCATCAAGAATTTCAACCACAACGTTTTCCCAAGTGGAAGAGTTATAGTCTCCTGAGGGTTTTCCAGAGAAGATACCTACAAGGGAAATTTAGACTTAACCCCCCCTATTATGTCCACGTTTTGAATAAACCCTTCCATTTGTCCAAGTTTGGACTTTACCCCTCCTCCGTCAGCTCTCGTCCAATTTAACGCCCATTTATATTTTTCCTTCCCAAAATACCCCTCTTTATTCTTTAGACTTAACCCCCCCCCCCAAATTTAACGGACAGAATAACAAAAATCTTACCCCGTTACCCGTTATACTCGAACACGTGGCAGCATCTGGTAGTTTTTATCCAACGGCCAAGATCTGATCTATTTATCGACCGTTGCTCCACCTTGGTTTTCTGGTGAATCAAACCTCCTTAAATCTGATCCCATCTTGTATTCCATTATTTCTTCCTCTTCTTCTCCATTATTTCTTCTTCTTCTCCATTATTTGTTCTTCCTTCTTCTTCTCCATTATTTTTTCTTCCTTCTTCTTCCTGTTTCTGTGGAATTCAAACTCTAGATCTGGAATTTAAAGATGGAGTATGGGGCAAATAGTCAAGCTAAGGTTTAGGTTTTACACTTTTTTTTTTGTGAAATTGAGGTTTATATTAACTGTGCACTTCATCTTCTTCATCAAGACTTATTTCTGTAAGGGGGGTGATTGCAAAGAAAGGCACAAACAAGGGGGGTTTTATATAAACTGTTATTTTAGTGTTAAGTCAAATACATTTAACCTATGTTTGATATCTATTTTTTTATTTTTTCAGACTCAATGCTGGTTGTGCAAAGAAAAAGATCATTTCTCCAAAGATTGTATTTGGAGAAACTTTCCATGTGTTGATGGTTGTCCTAGTACAATGCGGTTATTTGTGAGCAAGACAGATGGAAATTATGATAGGAAGTTTCTCAGGTGCAAGGCACAAGCACAAGGCTGTAATGGTTTTAAATGGATAGATGAAGTGGATGTGATGGAGCTGCAAAAGGGAAAGAGGGTTGCAAATGTGGTCGATGTGAAGGAAGATAATGTGAAGCTGCATATTGATGGGAAGATTCCTATGAGTGTGGAAGGTAGTGTTGAAAGCATTTGTAAAGTGGTTAAAAAGCTTCAATTGAATGAATGAGTGAGTGTGTAAAAGGGATTGTATTTGAACTATGAGTTATAAAATTTCTATTCTAGTGCTTATTATAGTGTGCTGTAAAATACAAGTCCTATACTGTGCTGCAAAACACAAGTGCTACAAATATTGTAAAGTACATAACAATAGTGCGCTGTAAAATACACATCCTAGCCAAAACAATGACATTTCATTAATTCATCAAAAGACCTGAATACACATTATGAAGTGTGCTGTAAAATTGCACACATTGTCTTAATAACATCCAAAATACATAACAGAACCAAAACAATAGTTTTCTGCCAAATTACAAAAACAAAACAAAAAAATCATTGTCTAATGTGATCCATGAAACATTAACCAAGGTCTTTTGCTTCATTGCTTGATGGTTGATCTGTTGCATTAACTTTCTTCTCTAACACTGCAAACATTTCTGCAAGTCTAGTTGAAGTCCTTGGAGGTGGATTCCTGTAGTCTGGAACTCTGAAATACCTGCTAGGATTATGCTGTGGAGGCCTATAAAAAACTTCTGGCTGAAGGGGTTGGGACTGAGGAGTGAGATCTTCCATTGGTGGTGGTGTACTAGGGTGTACAGGTTGGCTGCCAATTGGATCACCACCACCCCTACCTCTTCCCCTTCCACCACTAACATTACCATCACCACGACCCCTACCTCTTGCCCTTCCACCACTAACATTACCATCACCACCACCCCTACCTCTTCCTGTTCCACCAATAACATTACCATCACCATCACCACCACCCCTACCTCTTCCCCTTCCACCACTAACATTACCATCACCACAACCCCTACTTCTTCCTCTTCCACTAATAACATTACCATCACCATCACCATCACCACCCCTACCTTTTCCCCTTCCACCACTAACATTACTATCACCACCACCCCTACCTCTTCCCCTTCCACCACTAACATTTGTAGTTGCATGTTTTGCAGCCTTAATTTGCAGCTGCAACTTTTACAGCTTTTGCAAGCTTTGCAGCTTGAAGTGCCTCAGCTTTTTCTTTCGCAGTAACCCCTGTACCTGCTCCCTTATTTGGCAACACCATAGTTCTTCCAGTCTCAGGATCCCAAACAACTCTCTCTGGTCTGATCTTTGGTCTTCCCCCTTTATTCTTTACAATTGGTTCAGCATCCATAGTTTGGTCTCAATCTTGTTCTGGTGGATTTGTACAATCTGTAATATTGTGACCATATTCTCCACAATTTCCACACCTCTTATCATTCCTCTTTTTTCCTGTAATTTCAGCTTCATAAGCATCAATCCTTCTTTGTTTCTTAGTTCTGCCAGGTTGTTTTTTCCTTATAGGAGGCAAGACATTCAACTCTACCAAAGGAATCTGTGACAACATAAGTATTAAAAAAGGTGATTACGTAAACAAGTATTAAGAAACTTCAAAAGGGGGGTTAACTCAAATAAATATTTAACGGTAAATAAAAAATATTTAAAAAGTTTTAAAAATACCATAAAGGAGGGGGTTAAGTCAAATTACCTTTTTCCACTCAATTTCATGGTTGATTGGTCTTATATAGCCTTGATATGCCTTCTTATAATATGCAACAGTGAAATATGGATGTGTGTACCTACGAAAGAGGTAGTGGTTAAGTCAAACAAATGGATTATAATAAATTCAAAAGTTAACAAATTGAGAGGGGAGGGGGGGGGTTAAGTCAAAACAAACTTACTGAATATATGGAATTCTTCTAGGGTAGAGAACTGCCACAACATGAACACAAGGGATTTCTGTGAGCTCCCATTTCTTACATGAACATTTTCTTTCATCCAAATCCACAGTAAACCATTGACTTGAATATTTGTGATTGACTTGGAAGTGTGCTAAACTAGCCCCCCCCCCCCCCATAGTCAAACCTCATGGCCTCCATTTTTGAAATCTCTTTTTGCACCCTAGGTACAAGCCCAGACATTGTTTCAATCTCATGTGTCTCCCATCCACTACAAAGATTGTTTCTATGATATATAAGTTTCATCAACAGTGTTTGGATCTTCACAACCAAACTCACAATTGGCTTGTCCCTAGCTTCAAGTATGTAACTATTGAAACACTCAGTGAAGTTGTTAGTATTATGATCTGAGCATGCCACAAGATTAAAATATGCCCTTGCCCATAAACCTGCAGGTTCACCATCCATGTAATTTCTAGCCTTTTCATCAATCTTTTTCAATTCTTCCATATGTCTCTCAAAATCACACTCCCTATAAGCTCTAGCTGTAGCCCATACTATATGATCCACCCCTCGATACCTTGTCCTTAAGTTCTTTACCATGTGTCTAAAGCAAAACCTTTGATAACTATCGGGAAAAACCTCAGACACATCATCAATTAACCCCTTTTGTCTATCTGATATGAATGTCAAACGCTCTTTGTGCTTACTAACAAATGGGTGCATGTCTTGAAGAAATTTCTTCAAATTCAATGTATCCTCACCTAAATCAATGTAATAAGCAATGGGAAACATACCATTGTTGCCATCCAATGCAAGCATTGTCACAGGCACCTAGCACAACAAAAGACAAATGTATAAACACAATTAAAGGGGGGGGGGGAGTCAAATAAAATACATAACAATATGTAGTAGCACTCACCTCCATATTTACCCTTTAAAAAACAACCATCAATACCAAGCAAAGGTCTGCATCCCTTAATAAATCCATCTATGCTTGCTTTGAATGCAACAACCAGATGCTTGAAAGTGCCTGTAAAATAATCCCTTGAATAAGCAGTAACACTGCCAGGGTTTGATAATAAGATCTGCCTACACAGCTCTGGAACTTTTCCATAGGATTCTTCATAATTCCCAAAAATATTTTCAAGAGCAAGGATCCTGCCATGCCATGCTTGCCAATAAGTCACACATGTCTTCCAGTGATGCCTTATATGTTCTTGAATGTCTTGTGGCTTGAATGTCTTGTCGTGGAGTCTCATCTCTTGTTCAACCTTTGAGGCAATCCAAGGTGCAATTGCCATTGAGTTCTTATCATTTACATCACCAATACAAGTGTGCCTTCCTTCAATTTTCTTGCACTCCATTGTATGCTCATCATTTAGTCTGGAAATCCTAACCCTCCACTTGCAAACAGGATACTGCTTACAAAGCAAAACCAACTTCCTTTTTTTCATTTTTCTTGAAGGTAAATTCGAACTTCTTATCAATAGCATAATCTCTTAAGTGTTGTCTGCATGCATAGACATCTGGCCAAGTTTGGTTCAACCTAAGTTTTAAACCATTTTCATTATGATCAACTATATCATCTTCCTCCAACATATCTGTGCTCCTAATGAAATCCCCATCTACATCCCCATCAACTTCTACATAGTCTTTATGACCTTCTTCATCAACTTCTGTAGGACTTTCACCATCAACACTTGGATTTTGAAAAGTATTAGGAACTTCATCTCCCTTATCTGGTTCCAACTCTTCTTCACTTGATTGTGCACTCAAGTATTCTTCATCATCAGCATCGATTTGGTCCAAATTGTAAATTTTGCCAAGAAATTCTGCAGTCAATGGCTCATCTTCATTCTGTGATTGACCAGGTTGTGCATCTTGACCTTGACCAGGTTATGCATCTTCAACAAAAAATAAAATAAATAAAATAAAGCTTTTGTCCAATATATAAAACAAAATAGGGGGGTTAAGTCAAATAATAATATAATGCCATTTTTTCTTACCTTCACCATTGTTTGTGGATGATTCAACACCAGAAAAACCTTCCTTACTTGTCTGACCATCTACATCTCCAACATCTGTAATTGTATTAACAATTTAAGGTTATGAGCATACAAACAATACACTTGGGGGGGGGGGGGGGGTTAAGTCAAAATAATTTTTGAACATATTACCTTCAAAAGTGGGATGTCCATTCTCTTTATCATCACCACAAGCAAATTTGGAAGCAATATTTGGATGAATTTCTTCTGGGGGAGACACTAATATATACAAATACGATGTTAATATTAGTATGGGGGGGTTAAGTCAAATAATAATAAACAGATATATTTATTGAACTAAGAGTACATATAAAATGAAAAATACTTACCTTCTTCTGTTGTAAAGTCCTCATAGTCATCCCAATTCAAAGGTTCATCATTTTCATGGTTCCATTCACCATCACTTGGTTCAATATCTGTCACAATATAAAACAATGCCTTTAATTAATGATTATTAATAAAACATACCTACTATAGATAGTAACAGTTGTATATATAAAATATAATAAATAAACTCACCTACTGAATGTTGTCCACCAAATTCCTCCTCATCAATACATACTTTTCTCTTTACTGCCAATTTTTTCTTTCTCTTTTCACAATTAACCTCATGGTCCCCCTCATGTAATTCTTCTATTGTCCTCTTCTTTCCACTAGTCTTTGTCACAGGTGTCTTCTTCTTTTTAGGAGTGACAACCTTCTTTTTGGGAGTAATAACTTTCTTTTTAGGAGTTTTTTTTTCTTGTTAGGAGTTCCTATCTTCTTCTTTTTAAGACTTCTTAAAACTGGTGTGTCATCTATGTCTTCACAATCTGTAGGATCTTCACAATTTATAGGATCTGTGTTGGTGGTAGTGTTTGGTATGTGTTTAGCAAAGGTTGGATCAACAGCCAATGGAGTCACTTCTTCAATGTCTGCAATAATCTCCGTATAACCGTCGACATTCTTTGGTGCATGGTACCAGAAAAAAATAAGGTCAACATCCTTTACAATATAATACCTCTGTTTTCCCCATAACCAATATATATTAACACAGTTCCCTATACACTCAGGTATACCCTCACTCATCCATTTAACAATGTCTATAATGGATGCTTTATCTCCATCCCAGGGCATTGAACTTTCATTTGACTTAGCACCAACATATTTATAAGTAGGAAACTCTGATAATCCAACATCTACCCATTCTGCAGGCAACATTTTACCATTCTTGAACTGCACTGGTATAAATTCTCTAGAGGGAAACAAGTGTGGTGGACCTTCTTCCCATCTCCCACCATATAAAACTCTAAAAAACTTAACATCTTCCATTTTCCTACAAAAAGTACAAGCACAAACCATTCCATGGTTCAAAACCCAAGTTCAATATTTTAAACAGAAAACAACAAGCTGAAACAAAGTTCAAAATTTAAGTAAAAAACAAAGTACAAAAGGTTGAAAAAGCTAACAATTTGGAAGTTCAAAAAGCTAAATACAGTGTCGAGTTCAAAACTATAAGTACAAAATCAACTACAAAAACCCAAAGATAATACCTAATTCCAAAATCAAGTCAAAAATCCAAATCTCAAAACCCTAACTTGAGATATAATTTCAAACAATTTAACTAAATCATGATATATAAGCAAAAATCTAACTTGAGATAAAGTTCAAAAACAAATCAATCAAAAAATTGTGTACCCTTGTGAGTTTGACATTGTTCAAATAACAATGTATAGTTGTTCTTAGTTTGAAAAATGTACAGAGAAGGCAAGTCTTGATCTTTAATTGATTTTTAATAAGAAACTGCGCCGGAATCCAACATCTTCATCGTGTTCATCAACAGTTCGTTGCCGTTTTTGCTGAACTTCTCCATAAGGAAGATAACTTAATGTGGGGAGTTAAGCAGTAATGAAAACCCTAAGCCAAATATAGATCAGATCTGGCCATTGGATAAAAACAACCAGATGCTGCCATGTGTTCGAGTATAACGGGTAACGGGGTAAGATTTTTGTTATTCTGTCCGTTAAAAATTTTTTTTTTGGGGGGGGGGGGGGTTAAGTCTAAAGAATAAAGAGGGGTATTTTGTGAAGGAAAAATACAAATGGGCGTTAAATTGGACGGGAGCTGACGGAGGAGGGGTAAAGTCCAAACTTGGACAAATGGGGGGGTTTATTCAAAACGTGGACATAATAGGGGGGGTTAAGTCTAAATTTCCCTACCTACAAACTTACTACAATGACTAATCCAAAGAATATGATGTTCTACCATTTACCTTAGAAATGGTTATATTAAAGATAATAATAAGTATTGCAAACCCGTTCATATGAGATAGCATACTACGAATGCATGAATAAAATATAAAATAAACCAAGCATAACGGTTTCAAATGCATCGAAGACAGGTATGTACCCATACTACCACGGGTCTTAAGTCACGATTGAAAAGGTCGCTTTGACTTCTGCCTCACAGACATACACTCAGAAATAACAATCACTTAGAGATGGTGTTTATCATTTTACCTCTATGTGAGAAAAGAAGATGGACAATCATCTCACATATATGAATAAGAACGGACTGGTGTAATGGAATGAACTTAGTCTCAAAGAGATGGGTTTTTCACCTTAGCACCTTCTCACTTACTCGCCACATCCTACCATTTCAGCTTAAATCTACAAAAGACACTAATAGGTTGTAACTTGGCTTAGGACAGGGCTAAAAATAGAAAAGTCTTTTGTGAAATATTAATGGAACATTCGAGCCTTCAATACTTGTGATTTGTAATAACAACACTTGAAAAAAAAAATTCGAATTTTTCTTTTGGGAAGAAGTGTTTCTCATTTTCTTGGGGAAAATTTTCAATGAAGCTTTAGCCAATATTTGGACTCTTCCTTTCTTTTTGAATTTGAAATGGTTTTGGAAGATCCTGGTTTTTTCTGGAATTTCTTCGAACTTTTTGATTTTCAATATTTGGTTCATCTCACTAGTTTGGAGATATCTTTGTATTTCTTCTATTCTTCTTGTAAACACATAAACAATCATCCTCATGTTCAAAAAACAATGGGTAAAAGGACTTACACACGGTAATTACTCCTATGGAGTTGGGTAAGGATAATGGGATCAAGAAAAGGCTAAGTAACAAGAAAGGTTATAAATGGTCAACCTAAGGATAAAACAACATTAGGGTAGGCTAAAGTAAACAGGGTTTAACTAAATATCTTTATATCATTTTTAAGTACTGATATGGTGATCGATCACATCTTGAATAAGCTACAAGACCCAAGTTTATATTACACCCACTTGATGTCATCTCAAGGCTAACTATAAAAATGAATATGAGACTAAAAACAAACCAAACTGAGAGGTTGAGTCTTTTGATTCCAGATGTACGTAATAACTCTCCAAGAAAAATGACAGGTCTCAAAAGCTCACTGGGTTAAGTCTCCACACTTATTCCTCAAGTTTCTCAAGGTGTAATTGTATTTGCACATGTAATTTGTCATAAATGCAAGTGAATGCTATGCTTATGCTCATGCAAATGTAGTATAAGACTCACTACTAAAAAATTCACTTTTAGCCGCGGTCGTAAGCTGTGGCCAAATAGTTAAAAATCCGTGACTATAGGCTTCTTGCCACGGAAAAACCATTGGCTGCACCCGTGACAGTACTTTATGTGACGAGAAGGGTTTAGCCACGACCAAAGCGTGGATGTGGCTAAACGTTACACATCTAGCGACGCGTATACCTGTGGCTACAGATCAATTTATAATTACATTTAAAAATTTGAATATTTACTTTTTGCTTCACTTCTGGTCGTGGCCACAAGTAAAATTGAATTTAAATTTTTAACTTGTTGCTGCATGTCCCACTGTGGCCACAAGTTAAATTAAATTTAAATTTTTAACTTGTTGTTGCTGGCCTTGACGTTGCCAAAAGTTAATTTCATTTTAAATTTTCAAGTTTTTGCTACAGGTTTTGCCATGGCCAAAAGTTATTTTAGATTTTGAAATTCTTTCCTGTTGCCGCAGATCTGGCCATGGCCAGAAATTAGCTAATGGATGTGGCTAATTTTTTTTTTTTTTTATAATTTTGTTTCCCTTCCTGTACATTGCTGTTCAAACATGGGAAAATTGCCACCTAAAAAAACAATACAGACTAGACTAGCTGCACATAGTCCAACATAAAATACTTTCAGTTAACCAAAAAATTGATAAATTCCAACAATCATTCATATATTTTTGTGATCCAATATAGTTTCAAATCTAATACTTCCTTCTACTCAAAATAAAATACCATTTAAAAACATCTTAAAATGTTTTGCTCCTAATTCCTACAAGTTCCAAAAGTGTGAATAACTTGTACCAGGTATACTCTTCTTCCTCCAAGTTCCACATCAACTGTACCTTTCAAAGACTAAGTAATTCTCTGGAAAAAAAATAACATTAGTGTAAGAAACTCGATTGATTGAACAAAGTACGACAAAACCAATACATACTGTACAAAAAAAACATGAATATAACTCCACCATTTTTTTTAACATAATACTAGCTAGCATACAAATTGACCCAACCGCCGAAACAAAAATAATATTCAAACAATGATAGGAGACATACTAGTTAAACTATTACATGAACCTTTTCTGATGAAATCTTACTTGGTGCTAAATTATGTACCAGAAGAACTCGATCTTAAACATATGAGTTAGAAACACAATAGAGACTTAGAAAATGAATAGATGGTAAGTAAGTAAATAGTGTCATTGTGTAGCAAACATTGATGAATCTAGTACTTGGACCCGGAATTACTATGTTAACATATGTTATTATGTTGAAATTACAATGTAAACACTTGTTATCGCAGTAAATTACATTGCTCTCACGTGCTATGATAGTAAAACTTGCTTAGCTAAAATTGCTAGCGTGCAAGCCATTATAAAAAAAAAATTGTGAAAACATACAAGGATATGTGGCCAGGTATCACAGTCTATTTGAAAAATGTCTAAGATCACATCTAAATTACACAGGTTAGCTCCTTATACTAGATATAATTATTCCTGTAATTGTCGCCTACTATTTCCATTCAAATATGAGTATGACCAGTACACAGATCCAAAAAGTAGGATCACATCATAAAAACTGGATTATCCATCACCAAAATGATGAAACAAATGCAGCCGGTAAGGTCATTGCACAAGATCAAATGCTAGTTAAGAATTGGTAAAGAACAACACTGGTGGTATTATTAAAAATTTCCAGTGATAGGCTCGCAGCCTTTGCCTACTCTTTTAGTTAGTGTTAATGTTAAATTATCTAAAAGGAACCTAAGCAATTCCGAGGATTTTCATATCTAGAAGAGGAGGGAAGATAACGAGAGCAAGAAAAGTGCACGTATTCAAACATTTCAGATAAATGGAAGTTTAGAAGTGTACTTACTAGTCTTTTTCCTGCATTGTTAAGATGGGAGCTCTTTGTAACAGTGTTTGTAAGATTCTTTCTTCCATTCCCGTGGTATGTTCATCAAAGTTTCTCTGGATTTCTGTTGTTTTTTCCTTAAAGCTTCTTTTCATTTGATCAAACTCCTGTTGTCTCTGCTCTTCCTTATCTTGTGCTTGCCTTCTCATCTCGACAATTTCACGTTGCATTTCATCCTCTCTTTCTTGTGCTTGCCTTCTCATCTCGACAATTTCATGTTGCACTTCATCTTCTCTTTCTTGTCCTATCCTTCTCATCTCAGCCAGTTCATTCTCCAATTGTTCAATACGATGGGCACCATTATGATTCGATGAAGATGTTCGGGACCCAAAAAAACTTGTTGGAGTCACACCTCTTCCCATTAGTCGCACACGTCCATGTCGGTCTGGAGGCATCACTTGATAATATATGTCATCACTGATGGATTGTTCAGCTCCATGCTCATCTCTACCCGCTAACTCCGTCATTTTGTCCTATATTAAAAAAAAAAGTAATAAATAATGATCAAGTACTATAATATTGAAATTAGGTGTCAAACTTGAATTGAAGCTTACATACAATGTATTGTCTGGATAACTCATCAAGAGGCTCATTTGTTTTTCGACTTATATGGGTTCTCTTAAAGAAATATCCAAAGGTTGGGGGTGCACCTTGCTCACGGTTCTATCCATCCACAAAAAAGATCGATAAGCAGATTGATTATACATGTTGAATTGAATATTAACTTTGTACATCCTATATAAACATACTTACAATTTTCTCTCTTAGTTGTGGAAAGCTAATTCTCCCATTAGTATGCTTTGCTACTTGTACAACACAATTACCCTTATTTTGTTGAGATAATGCCTGCATACATTCCACAACAAAATAGTTAAACACATATTTTCGGAAAACACTTCAATATACAATTAAATGCAACTAATTTGTACTCGATGTGCTTCAGTTTCCCAATGTTCTGTTAGAAGAGCCCATTCTTGATGTGACAGCTGCTCAGGTTTATTGGCCACAACATCTTCGTAGGTGTCGTAGCATGAATAATGATTTCTCTTCCATTTGCTTTTCTTATTCCTAAACAGCTCAGAGCCAAGTGAAGTAATGGTATATATATTTCTTCCTGATGTCATCAACGTCCCAATATTCCTGAAATATATAAACTAATAATGAAGTAAAAATAGAATATCACAAAACCAGGTGTATTATGCAAATTTCTTCCTCATATATTTGATACCATGCATTTCCTTTAATTTAGGACACAAACTTGAGATATGATGAACAACCTTAAAGATGAGTTGAATGTAGTATGATGATGCAAACTATGGCCAACAATATTGATCAAGTGGTGGTCCATTTTTGGATGAGTGGTTCTTGATTATAACCATTGGCTTGTTGATCACATATATGCATGCAAGGTATACTTGTTGGCATATAAATATAGTGTTACACTTTCAGAATATTGAACTACTGTAGCTCTCTCTGTAATCCTCAAGGAGGATAGAGAAGGAAATGTACACAAGATTTAAACTGAATGCAGGTAGGGGTCTGCCTAACCCCAGCTCACTATTTACAAAAAAAACATTCAGCTGTACCATTTTGGCTGTGAATCTGTATTGCTTTGCTCTACGACGACGATAGCTTAGAATGCAAATCTGCATGTCTTCCACTTTTTTCTTCTACTTCATGGTTTAGACCACCTACTTTCGTTTGTAATAGGTGGTGTAAGGGTTTTTTATTTATTTATATATATATATATATAGTTTTTAGATAAGAAGCATTTTGTTGATAAACAATAAAACAAATATTGCAAATTTTATTTTATTTTTTTTTGTATCAAACAGGTTAAGCCACCCCTAACAAGATCACCAACAAGAAAAGAGGACAACAGAGACACAAGACCAGACTTAACCTATACCTTGTGCAACCTGATTACCTGCTACAATACCCGCCAAAACTCCCGCCCAATTTAACACCAAGTCTCTGTAATGGAAGTACCATTTCTGTAAAACCCGTTTATAGTATAAATTTTTGTTTGTTAAATTTTATTGGATTATGAAATATTGCATAGATGTCTTTAAGGGTTTAGAGTTAATTTTCTATTAACTTGAAGGATGATATATTAAATATAAAAAAAAAAAATAGATAGAATTGGGTTGGGTAACAGATTCATTTATGGTTCTAAAATAAAGCCCATTAACTTCTCTATAGTATTTATATTAAAATATTAGGGTTTCATTCATTTTTTTTATAACACCATATATGGGAGAGGAAGAAGAAGAAGAATTGGAAGAAAGCTAAAAGGAGATTTGGATTTTTATGCTTATACAAGTGAGTAGACGTTTCTTTGTTATTGTTTCTATTTCTGTTTTCTGAAATTTCAGATTTGTTGACTCATCTTTGAAAAATCATAGAAAATTCGTTTGAAAAGATTTTTAATTGATTCCAAAATCCCTGAACACTAGATTGAAATGTCTTCATTCGATTAGTTAAGACCAATTTACGAAAGTTATTTTAAGTTGGTGAAAAACGACTTGCAAGTATGACAACCGTTGCAGTTTTTGGTTTCTGTACCGTTTTAGTATCGCAAGGTTTTGATCCCTCTAGACTTAATAATATTTATTGAGAATTTTATGGTAGTTAGAATACTCAATGTATAACAACATATATAAATTTCAGAATTTACTGTAGGGTAATTAATTCTAAATAATTTATTCAACGTAGTTATTTTCAGATATCCAGTATAATTTTACTGCTACCTTTCTGCTTGCGTGGCTGTCATAGAAAAATCATAGAAGACTCGTTACTCAACATATCTTGATAAATTTACTTGTTTTAGAAAATAGACCTTCTGAACTATAATTTCTATGTTTAGAAATACTTTAAATTATGAGAGTAATATGGTGAAAAATGGTCAGGAAGTCTGACGTAGATTGTTTTGGGATTTCTTTCTGAAATCTGGTAGGATTGAGTAAAACAGTTGTTTAATTATTTTCTATATATCGAAACTATTCCAGATTTTTATGCCAAGTAATATTTTCATAGTAAAAGGTTGTATTAAAATTTTATGAGATTTGAGTAATTGTTTTTAGATGTGTGAATTTGAAAGATGAATGTTATTGTTTGGCAGATTTATGTAAAGAGTTTCTTTTTAGCATATATGTTTTCCTTTGGGTTTGTCCTTTTGTTTGATTGTCAAGTTGAAATAAACACAATTAAAAGTAGTCTAAATATGGAAGTGGATTAGTATATAATGACATGTTAATTGATTAATTATGTTTAAAGTAACCTAGAAAGTTATATTGATGAACGCCTAGATATGGCTCCATACCAATGGATGGTATATGAATAGAGAAACGAAATGAGTACTGGACTTGAGATTTAATTATAAATGATTTGGAATGGTTTGATACCATGGACGGTATATATTCGATTTGAAAAATAAGAACGGAATACGAAATGGACTTGGAATTTAATTGTTGGACGAGGGTTGTGTGATTGCTTGATTAGTTTAGTTGTTTTGGTAGTCGCCCAAGCATTAGTACATTTGTCGCACCTCTGGACTTAGGTTAAAGAAATTAATTATCACCCTAGACGGCTTAGCCTGCGGGTTGACTCTTTGATTATATTTGGGTATTTCCTAGACGGCTTAGCCTGCGGAACTGACCCTTCAGACCTTCATAGCCTTCGGGGTTGGTCTGGGCGCCACATTAGAAAGCTCAAGGAAGCTATTAGAGATCATGAGTTAGGCATACGTCGAGGTTAGCCAAAACTTGCAGGTGAGCACCCACTTGGGTTTTGGTTTCCGCGTAGAGGTTCTTAACCATGGTCAAGGCACACTGGTGCAGTGTGGGTATGGCAAATGTGTGGAGTGCATCCTGTGGGAGGTGTACTAGTGATTGGGCATAGGTTGTGATTTTATGATTATTAAACCCGAGCACCGGCTAGAGGCCAGGACGAGGTTTTGTGATTTTGGATTCGTTGTTTGGTAGTGTGCTAAAGCTTATGGTATTGTAGTGCTTGGTGTTAATTAATGATATGGGTAAATTTTATATACTTTGATTATGAACCGGAGGTAACTATGATTATGTGGAAGAACTGCGATGTTTTATTTATTATGGGTATTAATAGTCATAGTTGGACTTGTCATTTTGGTAGATTATAAATTATGAAGAGTTGGAATGAATCATTATTAATGGTTTGAATGATTGGAATGTATTTTCGGGTTGATACAAAGTATTAGATAACACGTAACGTGTAGGTGATTTGCTTTATTTTAATTCTATTTGTGTATTATGTATTAACTTCATTTTGCAGGTGGATAGGTCAACTAATTTATTTTGTGCAGGTGGATAGACCTATCCTTAAAGACAGTTGTTTCTTAGGTAATGTATTTGTATTATCGATCAATTAACATCGTAAATAGGTAAATTAGAAGTGAATAATAGAATTAAGCATGCGATTATATAATGGAGAAAAAGTTTATATATAATGGAATTGATATGGTTTTTGGCGTATGCTTATTTTCTTAGCATGAAAGAATTGTTCTTGAAGGTTAATTATGTTGTTAATCATATGTTGGAACTTTATATTTATTATGTTATTTTGTGGGAATAGATTTCCCCGTTGTTTACTCATACCGGCTTTTATGCTGACCCATGTTGCTTTGTTTTGCACGTGGGTGTGTTCCATTTGGAATTCCATTTGGAATGCAGGCAGGAGAGGTTAGAGCTATGGAGCTGTGACAGACCGCTTGTTGGGACCAGTAGAGATCTTTAGATGTTTCAGTCATGTATTTTTTTGAAAGTGGTATTCATGTATTTTATTGCCGTAAGTTGTGTTGTATAATAGGATGGAATCAGGAGTACTTTTATCGTTTGGATTTTTCTTCACTGTATTTTATTTAAAGATTTTTGTTGGACCTGGTTTTTTAGTTAGAAATTGTTGCGGCCTGGGTTTATTTTATATTTTTTTTTTAAATTCGGGTCGTGACATTTCTTGGTATCAGAGCGCTAGGTTGACTTAGACCGATGTGGTCTAGGTTATCCTCGGAATGTGGATTTGGGCATTCTTATGTTTTATGTAATTGAGATTTCTATTTGATTTTGATTTTGACGTGTGTTTTGCTTGTCATGTTTGAGAAATTTTTGTGTTTCAGACTACGATTGTTTGCTTATTTGAAAGCTTTGTGATTGATAATGTGATATGAGTTTGTTATATGATTAGGTGTATTCTTTTGAGGTGTGTATACTACGTATACACCATTGACGTATTTTGTGTAGTTTGTAATATGGTTAATGTGTTTATTAAAGTGCAACCTTGAAGTGTGTCATGGATAATCTTAGTTTACAGATTAAATTTTGTTTGAGTTCGCAGATCATCATTTTGTTTATTATTTAAAAGAATCTTACTCGTACTATGTGTTGCTCTTAAATGCCTCTGAGAAGGTTACTTTCCCTATAATTCATTTGGTATGTGTTTCCCCAATGAAAATTTTAATTGTATGCAACAGACAACAGACTTTTGGTACTAGAGTTCAAGTGATTTTAGAAATCTAGATGAAAACATTTGAATATTTAATCCTCTAAGAAGCCATTCTTTTTGTCCTTGAATTCTTTGGATAGTATTAATTTTTGGCAGTGGGTAGATATGATTTACACGTCTTAATATAACCAATTGATGATATGACAGATATTTGATCCTTTCATGACATGTAAAATAAAGTTATTAAATACCATTAGTTGAAATTTCGTTTCTATCTCTTTTGTATAGAGTTATTCTTGATATGTAGTAGATTTTGTGGTTGTTGTGATGCAGATATAACTTGTCTTTTGATATCATATGCAATTATTATAGATATATTGTTGTAGCGGGTAAAGTGAGTCGTTTGAATGTTCCAAATTAATATGATATCATGCTTACCTGATGAAAGATCACTATATTCGTTTGCATGCTACTTAAGGTGAAATTGTTTTGTACATATGAGTTTTTATGAGACTTTTTAATTAATACAGAAATTGAGTTAAAAATCAATCTTACCATTATCGTAAATTCTTGAAAATTTTAATATATACTTCATGAGAATTTCAAACCATTCTGATGTTTGGTTAGGGAGAACAAAATTATTTTGTACACCTTTATTACAGTTTTTTTTCCTCCTAAACTGCTGTATATAGGCTCAACACATTGTAAAATGTATTTTTTCTCTATTGTTCTGCTTTGAAACTTTTATGATAATGTTCTCTATGTGTTCTCTTACTGGTGACAGAATTTCAGCTTAAATGGATTGGTAGTTCTAAAATAGTAAATAGTTTAAGGTAATGCACCATGAGTAATGATTGATATGATATATCATGCTTTGAGCAATCAAACGGACACCTTGTAAATATTATTTTTGAATAAATGTTTTTACAGTAGCTTCTATATATGTTTGTTTCAAATATTATATACTTCTTACTGTTATTCTTAAATTTAGCATTTTCTAGGTGTATAACAGTTTTATTACAAGATAAAAAAATCTATGATTACATTAGCAAATATGTATTAATGCCTCTAACATTGTTTAATATTGTGGAAGACTTGTTTACTTGAATTACATAAAATTTAATGGTTATATATGTTGATAATGAGTGTTAAATTCTAAATAAATTAGTAGATTTGATGTGCGATTAGGTTGTTATTTGTATTATTGTGGTTAGAAAGAATAAGATCTTAAAAACTATATTAATAAGAGAGTATCAGTTAAAACATATATTGTATGATTTTATTTTTCTTCTTACTGGTTACGTACGAGAATAAGTAATGATCGTGTATCGAGTTTTGATTGCTTGATAATTAAGTTTTGAATGAGTAGCCATTGTGACCTAGTAAATTCATGTATGACATCATGAGGTATATGAAACAAAATATATATATTTGATTTGCTTTCTTTGTTTCTTTTTAACTTATAAATCATTTGTTATCTTAATGTCAAAAATTTCATTAATTGATCAAAAGAGATATATGTATAACATCTTGAGGACATATGTACGTGTATATAGTGTAAGCTTGGATTTATTAAAAATGTGGATTATTTTCTATTCTTTGGTATATGAAGGTATTTACATGATCTACTTAATTGTTAGGAGTATATATTTAATTGGTTTGATAAGAACTCTATATTTTAAAGTATTTAGAAGTTACATCCGTTACAGTATTGTACACACTATTTGTTGCAAATTTCGGTTCGACTTCTTTTATGTCGTTATGCATGTGTAGTACCCAGACATTTTTTTTTTTTTTTTTTTTTTTTTTTTTTTGCTTTTAAGAAAATTATTTTTAAAAATATTTATTTCTGAAATGTTGGAAGTTAAAGCACACACTAACTGATTTGCCTTGGGATACTGATTTTCATTTATTTATGGTTGTGCAGTAGAGGTTATATTTGTTATAGAAATATGAAACCATGTCAATATTGAACATCTCGTTGTGAAATTAGTTTTTCTTTTATGGATACGTTTATTCTTTGAGGTGTGTATGCACACACCGAATACTCTATGCTTGTGAGTTACTAGGTTGGCCTTTTGAGGTGTGTATACTGCGTATACACATATAGATCTTATTGTTATGATTTTATTCGTTCTCATTTATCTTTGTTTTGTGATGTGGTTAGGATCACATCTATATGCTTCTGTGAATTGTTTTGGGACTGATCAACCCAATACAAGTTTATGGGAGGTTATAGGTGATGATTGAGTAGTCTTAGTTATAATCCTATAGTGATTGTATTCGTTAGTTTAGTGTGAGCTTAAGGAATTTTTATGTTGATCGAGTAGTATGTTTATCATAATGGTATATTGTATATCTAGTTGTTTATAACTTATCTTTGATTATAGTATTTTTTTGAATCTCGAGGCCGAGCTTCCTTTGAGGTGTGCATAAATGTAAAACCCGTTTATAGTATAAATTTTTGTTTGTTAAATTTTATTGGATTATGAAATATTGCATAGATGTCTTTAAGGGTTTAGAGTTAATTTTCTATTAACTTGAAGGATGATATATTAAATATAAAAAAAAAAAATAGATAGAATTGGGTTGGGTAACAGATTCATTTATGGTTCTAAAATAAAGCCCATTAACTTCTCTATAGTATTTATATTAAAATATTAGGGTTTCATTCATTTTTTTTATAACACCATATATGGGAGAGGAAGAAGAAGAAGAATTGGAAGAAAGCTAAAAGGAGATTTGGATTTTTATGCTTATACAAGTGAGTAGACGTTTCTTTGTTATTGTTTCTATTTCTGTTTTCTGAAATTTCAGATTTGTTGACTCATCTTTGAAAAATCATAGAAAATTCGTTTGAAAAGATTTTTAATTGATTCCAAAATCCCTGAACACTAGATTGAAATGTCTTCATTCGATTAGTTAAGACCAATTTACGAAAGTTATTTTAAGTTGGTGAAAAACGACTTGCAAGTATGACAACCGTTGCAGTTTTTGGTTTCTGTACCGTTTTAGTATCGCAAGGTTTTGATCCCTCTAGACTTAATAATATTTATTGAGAATTTTATGGTAGTTAGAATACTCAATGTATAACAACATATATAAATTTCAGAATTTACTGTGGGGTAATTAATTCTAAATAATTTATTCAACGTAGTTATTTTCAGATATCCAGTATAATTTTACTGCTACCTTTCTGCTTGCGTGGCTGTCATAGAAAAATCATAGAAGACTCGTTACTCAACATATCTTGATAAATTTACTTGTTTTAGAAAATAGACCTTCTGAACTATAATTTCTATGTTTAGAAATACTTTAAATTATGAGAGTAATATGGTGAAAAATGGTCAGGAAGTCTGACGTAGATTGTTTTGGGATTTCTTTCTGAAATCTGGTAGGATTGAGTAAAACAGTTGTTTAATTATTTTCGTCCAGATTTTTATGCCAAGTAATATTTTCATAGTAAAAGGTTGTATTAAAATTTTATGAGATTTGAGTAATTGTTTTTAGATGTGTGAATTTGAAAGATGAATGTTATTGTTTGGCAGATTTATGTAAAGAGTTTCTTTTTAGCATATATGTTTTCCTTTGGGTTTGTCCTTTTGTTTGATTGTCAAGTTGAAATAAACACAATTAAAAGTAGTCTAAATATGGAAGTGGATTAGTATATAATGACATGTTAATTGATTAATTATGTTTAAAGTAACCTAGAAAGTTATATTGATGAACGCCTAGATATGGCTCCATACCAATGGATGGTATATGAATAGAGAAACGAAATGAGTACTGGACTTGAGATTTAATTATAAATGATTTGGAATGGTTTGATACCATGGACGGTATATATTCGATTTGAAAAATAAGAACGGAATACGAAATGGACTTGGAATTTAATTGTTGGACGAGGGTTGTGTGATTGCTTGATTAGTTTAGTTGTTTTGGTAGTCGCCCAAGCATTAGTACATTTGTCGCACCTCTGGACTTAGGTTAAAGAAATTAATTATCACCCTAGACGGCTTAGCCTGCGGGTTGACTCTTTGATTATATTTGGGTATTTCCTAGACGGCTTAGCCTGCGGAACTGACCCTTCAGACCTTCATAGCCTTCGGGGTTGGTCTGGGCGCCACATTAGAAAGCTCAAGGAAGCTATTAGAGATCATGAGTTAGGCATACGTCGAGGTTAGCCAAAACTTGCAGGTGAGCACCCACTTGGGTTTTGGTTTCCGCGTAGAGGTTCTTAACCATGGTCAAGGCACAATGGTGCAGTGTGGGTATGGCAAATGTGTGGAGTGCATCCTGTGGGAGGTGTACTAGTGATTGGGCATAGGTTGTGATTTTATGATTATTAAACCCGAGCACCGGCTAGAGGCCAGGACGAGGTTTTGTGATTTTGGATTCGTTGTTTGGTAGTGTGCTAAAGCTTATGGTATTGTAGTGCTTGGTGTTAATTAATGATATGGGTAAATTTTATATACTTTGATTATGAACCGGAGGTAACTATGATTATGTGGAAGAACTGCGATGTTTTATTTATTATGGGTATTAATAGTCATAGTTGGACTTGTCATTTTGGTAGATTATAAATTATGAAGAGTTGGAATGAATCATTATTAATGGTTTGAATGATTGGAATGTATTTTCGGGTTGATACAAAGTATTAGATAACACGTAACGTGTAGGTGATTTGCTTTATTTTAATTCTATTTGTGTATTATGTATTAACTTCATTTTGCAGGTGGATAGGTCAGCTAATTTATTTTGTGCAGGTGGATAGACCTATCCTTAAAGACAGTTGTTTCTTAGGTAATGTATTTGTATTATCGATCAATTAACATCGTAAATAGGTAAATTAGAAGTGAATAATAGAATTAAGCATGCGATTATATAATGGAGAAAAAGTTTATATATAATGGAATTGATATGGTTTTTGGCGTATGCTTATTTTCTTAGCATGAAAGAATTGTTCTTGAAGGTTAATTATGTTGTTAATCATATGTTGGAACTTTATATTTATTATATTATTTTGTGGGAATAGATTTCCCCGTTGTTTACTCATACCGGCTTTTATGCTGACCCATGTTGCTTTGTTTTGCACGTGGGTGTGTTCCATTTGGAATTCCATTTGGAATGCAGGCAGGAGAGGTTAGAGCTATGGAGCTGTGACAGACCGCTTGTTGGGACCAGTAGAGATCTTTAGATGTTTCAGTCATGTATTTTTTTGAAAGTGGTATTCATGTATTTTATTGCCGTAAGTTGTGTTGTATAATAGGATGGAATCAGGAGTACTTTTATCGTTTGGATTTTTCTTCACTGTATTTTATTTAAAGATTTTTGTTGGACCTGGTTTTTTAGTTAGAAATTGTTGCGGCCTGGGTTTATTTTATATTTTTTTTTTAAATTCGGGTCGTGACAATTTCGGTGGTTCCCATGTTATAAAATCTGGTCTTTATTTTGACAGGTTTGTTGGTAATAGGGTACTTTCAATGTATTTTAAATTGGAGTTTGATTTTTCCGACACAGAAAGTGTTTGATAATACAATGAAATTGAATGGGTACAGAACAAATTGATCATTCTTTTTGAAAACTAAACTTCAAGATAGAACAAAATATACCCAAATAGAAAAACTCAATCAAATAAACCTTTTTTTATTATAAAAACACCAATCAACAAAGACTCCATTTTAATTACAATTCATCAAGCAATTCATGAACATGACCAATTTTGGAACAAAACAAACAATTCAATAACTTGGGGTTAGTAGTAAGTACCTTAATGTATTGTGGTTCCTCCTAGCGCAAACAAACTGTTTTCACCTAATTATACAGAGATAACGAGGGAATTAGAGGATTTGTTCATAATAGTAGTAGAAGAAAAGGAAGAGGAAAAAGAAGATGGGGTGAGTCAGTTTATTTACCTACCTGAGTAGAAGACAACAAATTAAATTAGAAAGTGAAAGAGAATTAAGGTTTTCAATTTTTTCTATAGTGGTGTGGGAGGGAGAGGGAAGGATTATAGTGAGGTGACGGTGGAAGCTAACGGTGAGTTTAGTTTTAGGTTTTCAATTTTTTTTCAATCTCTTTTGCTAAAAGGGCGGGTGATATTAAAACGTGGGCGAACCAAGGCGGGTAAACCTAAATAATTTATGATTCATATTTTTTAATTTGCTAAAACTGAAAAAATAAAAAATAAAAATTTTGTTAGCAGTAAAAAATTATTATTGTATTTTTCACAAACTAAAAAATAGACTTCACGCCACAGCCATAAAAAAACTGACACGAGAAGTAAAGTTCTAGCCACAATCACGTCTTATCCGTGGCACAAACGTAGCCTTGTAGCCACACCAAAATATGGATGCAACTAAAACATTACCTTTTGGCCACGACAAATATTAATGTTGCAGCTAAAACCTATTTGTTGCCCCATGAAGGAATATATGTGGCAAAAAGGTACATTTAGCAACACAATTCATGGGATGTGGCAAAATATTCCGAAGCAAGAAACCATTTTTTTTTGTAGTGACTCAACTACTTGTTGAAGCAATAAATGTCCTTAAACTTGAAAAAGATAGAATTCAACCATTATATTCATCATTGATGGTGTATTTATCCTAACTATTGGAAAAGTCTTTGTAACGAAGATTTTTTTGATTTTTTTTTAAATTTTTGAATGTTTACACAAGTATGGAAAAAGAAGTTTGAAAATCTTTTGCAAAAAGGTTGTAATACTTCCCCACCCCCAAACAAAAATTTGCCTTGTCCTCAAGGCTCATACTAAGCATAGAAAAAAGAGAAAGAAAAATATTACCATGAATGTACTAAAAATTCAAACCGCTTTATAAATCCCTACCAAACAATACCTCCACATACATAGAGATTACAAGGAATTCCATACTACCATACAACTGAAATAAAATATGCTGAAATAAAAGACTGACTCAACATAAAGGGAAATCCTATTTTAAAAAATTGGTCTCCAAACTTGACTCCTGGGAAAACCATCCAACTTATCACGCCAATCAAGTAATACCTCCCTGATCACATTCCAAGGACCCTCACCATATTTCATAAACTCATCATCTATATGCAAAATAGGATAATCATCATTATCAGAATCAGGCGCCTAAGTGAATAGGCGACTTCTCCTAATATATCGATGAGTTAGATCTATAGGTATAAGGTGAGTCCAATCATTGTACCTTTCCCGCCATTCAGGATAGCTATCAAGAATAATCTTACAAATAGCAACAAGGAATACTAGCTTATCCAATCTCAAGTAGTACCATTACGGATACCATCTAAAATTTAGGTGGATCAGTCAAGAGCATACAAATCCTTAGCAATACCATATACTGTATGCATAGTAATATCATTGACATAATCCAACCTTTCAACACCCAACAAATTACGCATAACCCATAAAACAACAGTAACAACATTAGCAGGAAGGCAAGTAGTAGGTGCAATATTAGGGTAATCATCAGGGTATAGGGAAAAAGTGCAATGACCAAAGTGATTAAGGTAATTATCCAAGATATCAACATCATTGTCATGAATCTAATGATCATAAGGTACGACAGGATGGAAAACAAACGGATTACCCATCCCAAGAGAAACAACAATAGGATTAAAAACGACTATGGAACCATACATGTGAACTTGGAAACCATCAAAAGGAAGAGCATCGGCAAAGGGTAATATGAGGTAAAAGTTTCTTACCATAGAAGGGGAATAAAGCAGTAGGATCATAAAGAAAACCTTCCCAACCCTTGTCAAAAATCTCATCCCAAAAAGAAGCTCCAAAAGGACCGTTCCAACATTCATTAGTTTCGAATGAAGAATTTCGAGTGCCCTGTCCAGCAAGATACGGCTCAAAGAACATGACAAAAGCCTTTGGCTCGTTTACGCCCCTTTTGGCTCCTTTCCTTCTGACCTAGACCGATGAAAGGCCAGATTCCAGATGAACTAAGCGGGAATCGAAAGATTTCATTTTGAAGTCGGGAACCGGAGGAGATATTGAAAGAAGCGATGAAAGCGATTCACCGAAAAAGACAGCAAAGAGCGGACCGACCGCATTTGATCCTCTACCCGATGGATTTCTTCTAGTTTTCTTTTCTTGCTGGTCATTCCTAATACCACAAAAATCCATCTCGGGAATAATATCCATACCACTAGGCATCCATAACTCATTCTGAACATCAGCCATTGCAAAAGAAAAAAAAATACCAAAAACCAGCACGAAAATTAAGAAAATCTGCACAAAAATTAAAGCAGATAACTGCTGCCAAACTAGAACTCGACTCGAGATTAGGAAAGCCCTTCTGGAACTCGACTCGAGATTGAGCAGTTTCCAGAAAAAATAAAAAAGTTTTCTGATTTAAAAGTGATGGTCCCCTAACCTTGGTTAATAGGCAAAAATAAAAGAGTTTGATCCCAATTAGGACTCAAAAAATCGCCTATATCTAGTGATGGCAATGGGTCGGATCCGGGACGGGTTTCACTAATCTTAGTCCCATCCCATTTAACAATTTTTAATCCCAATACCACCCAGAATTCGTCCCGGGTTCTATATCAAATCCCAAACCCACTCATTACAAAAATACTTAATCCCATCACAACCCGTTCCATCCTATTTATCTAAATTGACAGGTTGGGACGGGTCGGGTCGAGTCGAGTCCTTTACGATTATATTAATAATTTTATTCTTGAGTTAGTTTTACATTTTTAAAATTAATTCTTGAGTTAGTTTTGCATTTTTAAAATTAAAATAAATTACTAACACAAGATAAACCAATATACTGTAATCAAATAAAAAAACTCATAACTAATTAAACTTGACGTCTTATGCAACTGAATAATAATCCATTCCGTATCTTTTAAAACTACTAATCCAACTTCATAAAAAAAAAAAACTATAAATTCCTATTAGGGTTTAAGTAATATACATGGGCGGGTTCGGGTTGGAACCCGACCGGGTTCTAATTTTGAATCCCAAACCCAACCCTAATCCCATTTTTTGCATCCCAACCCGTCCCATTAGGGTCGGATCGGGTTGGGAACCCGCCGGGTTGGGCTAATTGCCATCCCTGCCAATATCCTTAGGCTTTCCAAAAAGCAAAACCCTAACCTTTTTTTTTTTAATATTTGGACTTATGTCCCTAAGACCAAAAAATTTTGAAAATAACTCCATAAGTCAAAATTTTTGCAATAAAGCCCAAGAAAATGACACAAGTTTGGAAAAATAAAATTTCATCCATTTCATTAACATTTTGAAATAAAGTACAAGGAT
Source organism: Aquilegia kansuensis (assembly GCA_020826895.1). NCBI lineage: Eukaryota > Viridiplantae > Streptophyta > Magnoliopsida > Ranunculales > Ranunculaceae > Aquilegia > Aquilegia kansuensis. The sequence continues at coordinate 14,431,701 of CM037005.1, read as the reverse complement.
TGAAATTTCATACAAAAATGTAAAGAACTAAAATAAAACAAAAATACATGAAAATAAAAACTACAATGGCTAACTACTCTCTCAACCACGTCGCCGACGAGGCTGCGTCTGGCCTTCGTCCAAACGATGCTAGATGTCCTCAATGGCATCCATCAGGTCTCCCATCCCCCCTTCAGAGAAGCTGGAACCGCTCCTCATTGGTATGGATCTGGTCAAACGCTCGCTGATCGCCAGGCCTGTAATGAACTAGCACTTCCTCTTGTGGGTCCCACAATGATTGTCGACAGATAGACAGTCCAGTGTTACAGACCTCGAGACGGACAAGCGACTCCAAAGAAAGGGCAGAAGGAAGAGGCGCCTCCCAATAGCGCGGAATACTCATCTCACGGCTTGGAAGGGGTGCAGAAGTAACACAAGCACTGGTAATGGTATGGAACAGGCGACGAACCATGCAGTAGCCATGGAGGTCTTCCTGGAGAAGTCGCAAGATATGAATACCCTCCGAGAAGAGCTTGCTCGTCCTCGTCGTCCCAAGGACATTGATTGTCAACCAGTGAGCCACCAATCCTTGGTTGACTAGGAGCCAACTGATGGAGATATGGTTGTTGTACTGGTGAGTCGCTCGGTCATTGACTAAGACAACTTCGATGACGTCAGGGGTCACCAGTGCAGCTTCCTGCTGAAGAGGAACCTCATCGAGCTCGAGGCCCGTGACCGTAGAGATGGCCTCGGGCGAGAGTAGAAAACGATTGTGGTCGTCCCAATTGACAAAAGTACCCTCATCGGTTGTTTCCATGGACTCATAGAATCGATGAACCATTTGACAATCAAATGGCTCGTAATCCAAGCCAAGGAGTGCATCCCAACCTCGGACATAGATTCTCTCCACAAATCCACTCTCAAAGCGATTATCGTCGAAAATACAAGAATAATCGCGTTCTTGAACTGCTACCCGAGATCTCTGTCTTGGAGGCATTATTCTCACAGAAAAAGGTATAGTACTGAAGAAAATCGAAAAATGAACAAAACCCCACAAGAATAATTGAATTTGGACCACAGATGAAGGAGATCAGAGGAGGGAGAAACAAAATCTGCTCGAATCTCGAGTCGAGTTCTGTTTGCACACAACTGAACTCGAGTCGAGTTCTGGAAGGGAAGACGACTCCTGTTGACTTTGGTTGACCCGGTTTGGACCAAGAAAATGATTTGACTGTGACTTTTCTAAAATACCCTTGGGTATATATAGACTAGTAACTTGCCCGTTACGCAACCCCCCACTACTGGAATTAGTGGAAATGACGATTTTACCCCCGAGAAGCGTAATAGCACGAAATAATTCAATTTAAATTTGAAAACTCCGTGATAATGTGTAATTATATCCTCGCGAATATAAGTACCATTAGAGATGTCAAATAAATTCCCAAACCGTGCAATAAATATCAAAAATTCCAAAAATCGAAATAAATTCAAATTCAATATTTAACCAAACAAACTGCAACAGAGAGTGGTGGGCCGCACCCACCCCCAAACAGAACTATCACACAAATTCGAAAGAGTGCTTTAATTACAAAAAAACCACTAAACCTGGCAACAAAGAAAAAACAATAAAGCACGAACGGGCTTAGAAGATACACACGGCTGCCTCCCAGGAGCGTTAAGTTTAACGTCTTCAGCCAGACAGACGGACAAAACATGATTCACTCCCTAGATAAACGCTACTCCAAACAAAGATTCAGGAGAGGTAAAACGTTAGAGTGGAATGCGCGAGATCATGATGTCTAAGATACAACAAAGAGTCTTTTAAAGTGAGATACTCAAGACTTAAAAGAAGATGGGAAGTAACTTCCCTACCCCCAAACAGAGCGGGAAACGAGTCTGTTTGGTGGTGACGCCCAAAAGAACAGCGTGCACTGGATCAATTATACTCAGCCAGTAAGAGTTCGTGGACTATGGCCCCGACACTTTCAACCACACCTCTCAAAAGAAACAATAGAAAAAGAACAAGAAAGGGTCCAAATACCAGCAGGTCAAAGGTCAATCTAAATAAGTAGGGTCCTCTAAGAGAGTTTTTTCAACTTAGGGGAACTTAATTCATGGAAATGCTTAAGACATTGACCATTGACTTGAATTTCAGAATAGTCTGCAGAGTTTACACATGTAATAGCACCATAAGGACTTACTGCAGACACAACAAAGGGACCCGACCAACGAGACTGTAGTTTACCAGGAAATAAATGCAAACGAGAGTTATACAGTAAAACTTTATCCCCAATTTGAAAATCTTTGCGTAAGATCTGACGATCATGTAGTTTTTTCATATTAGCTTTATAGGACTTGAAAAGATCATAAGCCTCATTCCAAAGTTCCCCAAGCTCAGAAAGCTGGAGTTTTCTCCTCTTACATGCCTGGTCGAGATTAAAATTGAGCTTTGTCATTGCCCAGAAGGCTCGGTGCTCAAGCTCTACGGGTAAGTGACAAGGTTTTTCGAATACAAGACGAAAGGGAGACATGCCTATGGGAGTTTTAAAAGTAGTACGATAGGCCCATAATGCATCACTGATTCTACGAGACCAATCAACCTTTTCAGGGTCAATTATTTTTTGCAAAATGTTTTTAATCTCTCTATTGGAAACCAGCTTGGCCATTGGTTTGTGGATGATAAGCAAGGGCCACTTTGCGAGTTACTTCATACTTTTGGACAAGTTTTTGAAAAGCTTTATTGCAGAAATGGCTCCCCCAATCACTAATGATCGCACGTGGAGCGCCAAATCGGGCAAATATGTATTCTTTGTGAAAATTTACTATAGTTTCTTGGTTGTTGTGCTTGTGGGAATGGCCTCAATCGATTTAGAAACATAGTCTACTGCGACCAGAATGTACAAAAAACCATGACAACCAGGAAAATGACCCATGAAATCAATGCCCCATACATCAAAAACCTCGACAGGAAGAATTGGCTGTAAAGGCATCATGTGTCGCCTACTGATTTTCCGTAGTTGTTGACAACGAGTGCAGACTGTACAATGCATGTGAGCTCCTTAAAGAGATTTGGCCAATAAAAACCACACTACAATACTTTAGCAGCTGTCTTTTTGGCATTAAAATGTCCACCACAAGCATGCTCATTGCAGAACTTAAAGACCTCTTGTTGCTCCCAGTCGGGAATACAACGAGGAATAATCTGGTCAGGACAGTACTTAAAAAGATAAGGGTCATCCCCAAAATAATACTTGGCATTAGCAAGAAATTTGGATCTGTCTTGTTTGTTCCAATGACTTGGAAACTTGTTGCTAGCCAAGTAATTAACTATATCTGCGAACCATGGAGTAATTAACTTGTTGCAAAAAGAAGTTCATCAGGAAAGTTCTCATAAATGACACTAGAATCCTCAGGACGGTCGAGTCTAGACAAGTGGTCAGCTACTACATTTTCGGTCCCTTTTTTTAACTTTAATTTCATTGTCAAATTCTTGAAGCAACAAAATCCAATGAATAAGGTGTTGTTTAGTTTCCTTCTTGGAGAGTAGGAAACTAAGTGCATCATGGTCCGTGAAGATGACAGTACGGGTACCTAAAAGGTAAGAACAGAACTTATCAAGAGCATATACTATGGCTAACCATTCTTTCTCATTCTTGGTATAATTACGTTGATCATCATTGAGAGTCTTGCTAGCAATTTATATGACATGGGGCTTACCATCTTGAGGTTGACCTAAAACAGCCCCTACAGCAAAGTCTGATGCATCGCACATCAGCTCAAAGAGTTTACTCCAATCAGGCGACCTAATAATGGGTGCAGTAGTGAGGGTGGTCTTAAGATTTTCAAAGGCAGTCTTGCATTCTTTTGTGAAATCAAAAGGTGCATCCTTAAGCAATAAATCGGTTAAGGGGCAAGCTATCTTTGAAAAATCTTGGATAAAACGTCGATAAAATCCTGCATGGCCAGGAAAGGCTCGAATATCCCTAATAGACTTAGGAATAGGCAAGGATGAAACTAAATCTACTTTTGTTTTATCAACCTGGATACCCCCAGGAGAGACTGCATCACCAAAAACTATTCCTTTTCTAACCATGAAATGGCACTTTTCCTAGTTAAGCACCAAATTCTTCTCAATGTAACGCTTAAAAACCAAGGAAAGATGACTAAGACACTCTTCAAAAGATGAACCATATATGGAGAAGTCATCTATAAACACCTCCATAAATCGTTCTACCATATCACTAAAAATGTGTAACTTACACCTCTGGAACGTAGCAGGTGCATTACACAGACCGAAAGACATACGAGCATAAGCAAAAGTGCCAAAAGGACAGGTGAAAGTTGTCTTCTCTTGATCTTCAGGGGCGATATCTGATTGTAACCAGAGTAAACATCTAAGAAACAATAGAAGGAATGACCAGCCAGGCGTTCCAACATCTGGTCTATGAAGGGAAGAGGAAAGTTGTTCTTCCGAATGACTGTAATAAGCTTTCTATAGTCGATACAAACACACCACTTGGTTGGAAGTTTAGTGGTGACTTGTTCGTTCTTATCATTGGTGACTACAGTCATGTCGGCCTTCTTAGGAACCATATGAATATGACTAACCCAGGGTCTGTCAGAAAATGGATAAATCACACCCGCATCCAGAAGTTTAAGAATTTCAGCACGAACCACTTCTTTCATCGCAGGGTTAAGTCGTCTCTGAAGTTAACGAGTAGTTTTAGCATCGTCCTCAAGATGAATACGATGAGAACAAACAAACGAGCTAATGCCTTTAATGTCATGGATACACCAGGCAATAGCAGAACGATCCTATTGAATAACTTCTAAAAGCTGACTCTCTTGTTCGGTAGTAAGAGATGAAAAAATAATAATAGGATGACTACCGTACGAATCAAGATGGGCATATTTCAGCTCAGGAGGAAGATGATTCAGAGTAATAGGAGGTGGAGTGATGGTCTCAACTTGGGTCTCAGAATCAATGCAACTAACCGAATCAATGGCCTCAGGGTTTTTAGGTTCAAAGATAGGCACAAAATAAAGAAGAGCATTGGTTTGGGCAATGGATTGGTCGATTTCAAAGTCAAGATTATGCATGGCAAGGCAATGAACAACTGAATTTTCAGGGAAATAACTATGCACCATCTCATAAGGTAAAAAGTCAAGAAGGCATAGATCTCCAAATAAAGAAAAATCAGGGGGTTGTTAGCCAAAATTAAAAATATTTACTTCAACAGTCATAGATCCAAAAGTGAGAACCATAGAACCATTCCGACAGTTTATGAGGGCATTAGAGGTGGCAAAAAACAATCGGCCAAGAATGATGGGAACCGAGTCATCGGCAGTAGGTTCAGTATCCAACACCATAAAGTCAACAAGATAGTAAAAGTCAGACAGTTTAACTAAGAGATCCTCAACTATTCCTCTAGGTACTTTCAATGATCTGTCGGCCAGTTGTAAATACATGCTCGTGGGTTTTAAGTTTGTTAGACCCAAGCTGTGGTATAAGGAGTAAGGTAAAAGATTAACACTCGTTCCTAGGTATAACAAAGCTTTTCCCATGAACTTATCACCAAGCTTGCAGGGTATGGTCGGTTTTCTAGGGTCCTTAAATTTTACCACGCCGTTATGTTGGACAAGCGCAAAGAATTCTTCCGCCACAAACGCGTTTTTAGGCACATTTGTTTTTCTCTTGGCGGTGCACAAGTTCTTCAAAATTTTGGCATATGAAGGTATCTGTTTAATAGCTGTGAGGAAAGGTATATTAATATTTATATGTTTGAACACATCATGTACCTCCTCTGCTTGGACTTCCTTTGGAGACCTTGTGAGTCTCTGGGGGTAAGGCACAGGCGGGTTGTAAGTTCGTGGAGCATCCATAATCTCACGGGCATACTTCTTCGGCTTAGAGGTGGTCGCCTCATTAGCCAGAGTAGGCGGGGTAACAGGTATAGAGGTAATCATGGTCATAATCTTAAGACTTCAGCAAGCGATACAGACGGAGATAGAGTTTTCGTCACCAAGGTAACTTCTTTGCTCTTGGTGTTCGGGATGGACTGTCCTGGAAACCTGCCCTTCTCATCAAGTTTTTGTTCAATCCTCTGGATGGCTTGGGCGTTAGATTCAATGAACGCTTGTGTCTGTTGAATGAAACATGCAAGTACATCCTCAAGGGAGGACTTCTAGGTGGCAGATTGATTGGTCAACACCTGGTCCCTGGAACTACTCATGTGGTGAGCATTGTTCGAATAAGGGGGACCGTTACCCTGTTCCGATTATCATTATTACCAACATACATGGCATTGCCACATTCCCCATAAGAGTTATTAAAACCAGGTGGAGCCGCATAATTATTAATTGAGTAAGATAGATTAGAGCGGTCCACGTATGGGTACGTGGCAATGCCCTTAGTAAAGTTGGTCTTTCCTGCGTAGTTAAATGCACAGGCTTCCTCAGTTTCTGGTGAATTATAAAGGAGAAGGCACACATCGACAGTATGGGATTGGTCATGACAAACATCATATTGGAGAGTGGAGGCACTCATGATTGGTGATGTGGGTTTTAAGGACACTCCAAGTGCTTCTACCTGTTTGACTAAACCATGAAGTAAAGTTTTAAGCTCGGGGTCAGGTTTAACCTCATACATGCCTCTAGGTTTATCACATGAGTCTGGGGTAGTGTTTCTAGGGGTATGTCCACATAAGTCCCATTGTTGGCTATTATTAGCTAATTTTTTAAGGAATGCTATAGCCTTGGCGGTGGAATAATAAAAAAAGTCTCAATCGCTCATGCCTTCAACCATATTTCTAGTTATAGTATGAAGGCCTCTATATATAATCCTGATTTTTTCTGTGTCATCGACTTTGTGGTGTGGACACCGAAGAAATAGGTCTTGATACCACTCCCATGCATCAAAGAAAACCTCACCCTCTTTCTGCCGAAAATTTCTGATGGCATCAAAATTATCATTGGTTCTGGTAATAGAAAAGAATTTAGTCAAAAACTTTTTGCTTAGTTGAGCCCAGGTGTCAATAGAATTGGGAGGAAGGCCTTGTAACCAATGGGATGCACGATCCGAAAGAGAAAAGGGGAACAATTTAAAGCTAACTTCGTTCTCAGACAAATGTTTATCCTTGAAAGTATTAAGTACGGTCAAAAACTTATTGAGGTGCTGATATGGATCTTCCCGTGGAAGTCTATGGAACTTAGGCAACATGCCCACAATCTGTGGGCGAATGCCATAGTTATCTGCAGTTGTCGTTGGTAAGAGAATGCAGGTAGGTGGCCCAGTGGCCAAGGGTGAAAAGTAATCCCGAAGGGTAGCTTCTTGAGCCATAGGTGCGGGAACTACTTTAGAAAGTGAAGTTGAATCGTTTAACTCTTCTTCCGAAAGGAAGGTTGAGTCGTTAAACTCTTCCTCAAGAGGAGTACTGAGGTCCGTGATTGTGCTCTTTGTGTAGATAGGAATAGGTTTGGACAAGATTTTACCTGATCTAAGATGCATGCAACATGCGCATTACATATGCCACAAAAGTCCTAACCATTCAAAAGCATCTAACAAAGGGCTCAAAAACTGACTCAAGTTTGTGTTCACCCAAGTCAATAAGTTCTTTCCAAGCTTCCCTTGTGAATTCTCCCTATATTTCTAGAGTCAAGCAGCGAATAACCAGTGTGGGAGGTTTTCCGTGCATAAGCAACGTTCCTTAATTAAATAAGCACAGTGATTCTACAGACGTAATTTGTAGGGGTTCCAGACCCAATTCCTAACTTGTGCTCCAATCAAAGGATGGTACACGCAGTATTAGTTGAAATATCTGCTTAAGGTCTCAAATGAACATCGTGATAGCATGACTTTAGTTAATTCAATTTTAAGGCATAGGATATTGCAATCAATTGATATTAGGTTTCACTTTTAGGCCAAGTGCGCCTTGCAGTCTCGGTTTAACAAGTTAAAATAGAAATTAAAATCAAGCAACGATCAAGGTCATGCTAATCAATACAGAAACTCCTCTTGCAGGGGATTCGAGGAGGGTTAGGAGAATGCTTATGTGTGTACCCTAGGTAAAAAACCCGACAGGTGTCACCGATGACTGTATAAGAAGTTTAACCGAGAGCACCTGAGCAGTAGCCAACCAAGTCTGGGCTATCGGGATGGGCCCAACCCGGTTTCAAGAGATCCGCATACGCTCTGTGGACCTTAACTCAACGGATAGTCCAGTATCAATTGGTGGAGCCCCGGTTACTGTATAAGAAGTTGAACCGTGGGCTCCCATACATCGACCAGGCCCACCTCAGTCAAGTAGGCCAGGTCCGACCCAGTAAGGTCCAACAGCGACAAGGGCCCATCCAAAGGCTTAACACAGAAGTCCAGAGGACCTGGCCAAAGAGTATGCAGTGCAGATTGGGCTTCCGGTCAGAGGAGTCAAGCCCAAGTCTTTGCTTTCAGGCTTGGTCAATCCAAGCCCCAACCAACTGGATAAGTCCAACGAGATTCCAGGCCAACAGAACCCATGGTTCTAGCCGCTGAAGAAGAGAAAGGAAAACCAGGTTGAACCAGGACCTATTAGAGAATGCCACATGGCAGTCATCCTGGTCAAAGGGGATTCAAACCAAGGGCATAACCTCTCGGCAGCATGCAAGTTATCTCCACTGAAAGAATCTTTCACAGTTGAACTACCTGAGTTCGTGGAGTCAAAACCGAAGGGGTGGTTGAGCCAGCCTTCTCCAGCCTACTACAAATACAGGAGTTCTAAACCTCCTGAACTACGAGTCTTTCACTGAGCAATTGCATTAGAGCTTAGTGGAAGCAGAGACTTGATTCCAAGTTTATCATCTTGGATATTGATTCCAAGTTTATCATCTTGGATACGTAGGCAGCCTGATCCCGACCAGGTCCAGTCTCAATGTATACCCCCCATCCTATCTTGGTCTATCAAGGCCTTCATTGTAACTGTACGATCAATCTATACATATCTCGAGTTTGTGGATCAAATTTTTGCACCCACACTCTTTGGCGCCCACCGTGGGGCTGAATCTCCCATCAGTTCCAGAGCTTTGCAAGGGATCTCAATCCACTCATACAGGAGTTGCTTTGCAATGGATGGAAAGTAAGAGACGCTCAACTCGTTCTAACAATGGAATGAGTCAAGTTACTGAAAGTCAGACAGATAACCTTTTCCCTTGTCTCCGGTTCTTGAAGCAACAGAACCAGTGAATCAAAAATCAGTCCTCGGGAGGGAGGGCCACGAACAGGGCTCACAACACTCTGAAAGTGGACAGCCGGGGCAGAGAACTTAGTGGTACAAATCACTAACAAACCTGGTGATCCTAATGCGGTCAACCGGACCGTCAGGATACCAGCATCAGAAGATCTTGAACCTTCCAGGGCAGCCGCTGCAAGAAGAAACCAAAGAATCTCTCCCCTGACAATGGGAGGAGGTTATACCGAGCAACAGAAAGGAAAAGGACCAGCGGTCGAATCCCCAACTGTAATCATTAATCGGTGACCAGGGAAATGCAGAATTAAGGAGAAAGAAGAGAACCAGGGCCGGAGATAGCCAGTCATCTTCAGCCCCATCTTCGAGTCCATCTCGTCTGAAGAAAATAAGGCCACGGTCAAGTAGTGACCGCAGTCTTACCCCTCATAGCCATGGTCTCCGTCCTGTCTGGGACAGGCTAGGACGAGGAATAGATGGAATGTCTATCTCTCCAGTTCAGAGACAGCACCACGAACGTGCAAGAACACCCTAGGCCGTGTCATGGCCGCAGGATTGCCCACAGCAGATCTGTCGAAGTAGTCACTCCACCAGAAGGATTACGCCGGAGAAGGCACCAGAGCACTCCCCCGATGTGCCACAGTCAGAGAACAATGAGCCCTCAAAGGGCCCACATTCATCAGAGACAACCGGAGCTAAACCTGGAACAGATTAATCAACTCAAGCTGCAAGAGATGATCGACCTTGCTGTATCCAACAAAGCCAACCGGGATGAGCGAATCAGAAAGCTTGCTTTTTCGATACTAGCCGTATCCCCTCTAGCAGAAGAGATCAGGAGCCATATGGTCCCGGCCAACTTCAAGCAGTCCCCCTTCGAATAGTATGATGAGACAAGCGATTGTTCGGTTCAGCATGTTATGAATTACAAAAGCACTATGGCTATCTGGGACCATGATGACAAGCTACTTGCAAAAATGTTTACTGCTTCACTCAAAGGCGAAGCACAGACGTGGTATCATCATCTGCTACTCGCATCCATCAACACATTCGTACAACTGGCTGAGTTGTTCGAAGAAAAGTACTGGTTCAATGTGAAGACCAAGAAAGGAGCTGAAGTCATATTCTCCCTACAGATGGACTGGAGTGAAACACTCAGGAATTTCGCACGAAGGTTCCGAACCTTATTATCTGAGGTACAGGACGCATCTGATAGCGTCGTCATTCAAGCTTTCAAATATGCCTTGAACAACAACCATGAAGAATTGTACCGGTCACTGGCAACGAAGCTTCCCTCCTCTGTTTCAGCATTGCTCAAGAAAGTAGAAAGGTATACTCAGGAGGACGACGATCTTGAAGCCAGAAGGAAGAGACTTGCCGGAGGCCAAACCTCCGAGAAGCCGCAGAAGGTAAAGGAAGAAAGCTCCGACAGGGATCGTAAAGAAGAAAAAGCCCCTGACAAGAACAAGGACAGGAAAGGGAAAGCGCTAGATCGGCAACCCGACCGCCGGTCAGAGAAGTCTACTGGGGCGAACGCAAGGAAAGGGAATTCACACCCTTAAAATTCCCAATCGAACAAGTATTCAAAAGGATCAAGAATAGAGGGCTGCTCAACAAACCTGCCTCTCTTTCGGCAGACCCGGAAGAGCAAGAGAGATAGATCCAAGAAGTGTGATCATCACAACGACGACTACGGTCACGAGCTGAAGAATTATAGATCATTGAAGTACGAGATGCAGCCCCTGGTTGACTCTTGCCTCATCCCTGACATGGTCTAGACCGGAGTAGTCGAACAAGTGAAAACCGGAGATCGAATTGTGTATGTCTGCCACGTGCAGACACCCGGTTCTTCCAAGACAGAAAAGAAGAATTGTGCTCGAGAAAAGCTCCGGTGGATAGGGCATGTCCATGAAGTTGGACGGCTCAACTTCAACGAAGGGACGAACACTGAGTCCATTGTCCCCAGAGGTTTGACATGCTGGTCATCACAGCATGGATTGGAGTCTACCGGGTCCGGCGAGTCATGGTCGAAGCCGGCAGCACGTCCAGCGTTATGTTCTCATGCGCCAACAAAGCTATGGAGCTACCTAAGGGTCTCATCGAGACTCCTATCTATGGGTTCAACGGGGAGCCAGCACAGTCCTCCGGGCGGGTCCACCTGCCAATCACAGTGGGGTTCAACACCGTCGGGATAGACTTCTTGCTAGTCTACTCTCCCTCCTGCTACAACGTTATTCTGGGAAGGGATTGGATTCATCAGATGAAAGCCATAGTGTCCACCTTTCCACCAGAGCCTCAAATTCCCGACTCCCAATGGAGTTTGCAGAGTCAAGGGAGACCAAGAGACGATATTCAAGTGCCATCTGGATGCTGTCAAAGGAAAGTCCATCTCCGAGACCAAGGGGAACACTATCTTCTTGACAGATTCTCATCAATAACAACCAGCTCCCGGCAAGTCTGCCAAGGGGAAGCCAGACACAAAGGTCGGGATATTACCAGCGGTCGACGAGCTGGAGGAAGTTATTGTGGGATCAGAGTCCCACAGACAACTTACATCTCTTCTGGTCTACCGGAGGCAGAGAAGGATTCTATGATTATTCTGCTCCGGCGGAATCACCACGTCTTCGCATGGAGTCTCAACGAGATGCCACGAATAGACCATGTGGTCGCCTGCCATAAGTTTGACAATTATCCTCAGTACAAACCAGTCAAACAGAAACCAAAGCGAATGGCACCGGATTGAAAACTGGCGGTCTACGAAGAAGTCGATCGGCTACTTTCAGTCAACTTCATCAAGCCAATCATCTACCCTACCTGGTTTTCCAACATCGTGGCCGTTCCGAAGAAGAATGGCAAGATTCGAGTTTGCATCGATTTTACTAATCTTGACAAAGCATGTCTTGTGCACCCATACCCACTCCCCAGGATAACAGACATGGTAGACGCCACCGCCGGTTATCAAAGATTGTCCTTCGTGGACACCTACTCCAGTTACAACCAGATTCCACTTCATGAAGAAGATCAGGAGCATACAACATTCATCACCGATCGAGGGCTTTACTGCTACCGGGTGATGCCATTTGGCCTGAAGAATGTCGGAGCAACGTATCAGAAGCTGGTCAACACCATCTTCAACGAGCTCATAGGCCGGACCATGGAAGTCTACATAGATGACATGGTGGTAAAAACTAGGGCGAAAGACAATCATTTGCAAGATCTGCAGCAGACATTCGACATCCTGACACAATACAACATAAGTTTGAATCCAGCCAAATGTTCTTTTATTCTTTCTTCCGGCAAGTTCCTTGGCTTTCACATGACCAACCGGGGCATAGAAGGCAATCCGGATCAGATCCTGGCAGTCCTGAAGATGCTCGCCACAAAGACAGTAAAAAAAGAAGGCTAACCGGGAGGTTAGCCGCTCTCAACAGATTCATCTCCCGGTACTCAGACCGATGCAAACCATTCTTCAACGCGATCAAAGCTAATGCAGAATGGAATCATACTTGTTAGCAAGTCTTTGATGAAATCAAAACATACCTTACTTAACCTCCGGTCCTCACAGCACCACAGACCGGACAACCAGTCGACATCTATCTGGCTGCATCTGACATAGCAGTCAGTGCGGTCATATTTGTAGAAGAACTAAAGGAGAAACCAGTATACTTCATCAGCAAAGTAGTACAGGGAGCTGAGACAAGATATTCAAAAATCGAAAAGATAGCTCTGGCATTGGTACATGCAGCAAGGAGGCTAAAGCCTTATTTCCAAGGGAGGGTGGTCAAAGTCTATGAAGAATTCCCGCTCAGGAAAGCTCTTGGGAAGCAGGAAAAGTTTAATCGACTAATTGAATGGTTCAACTACCTCAGCGCATACCACATCCGAGCAGCGACCAAGGAAAGACGTCAGGCACGCAGATGCCCTGGCGTATCTTTCTTCTTCCATTAACATTGCAAAGCCCCGGAAGCTATCAATCGGATACCCGAAAGAGCCAAGTATCGGGCCCAAGGATCCAGACATGCTGCTACCGGAGGTCTATCTCCTGGAGTGCAAACATTGGAAGGAAGTTCTCATGGTGACTACAAGGGGACCAAAAAGAAGAAGAGATGAAGAAGCTTCACAGCCCAGCAATGAGCCCAACACACAGGGCAAGCCGAGTCAACCATCTCAGAGTCAGACGCAAGACCCTCAAGAATCAAACTCGAAGACTGGAATCCTTGCCTCACCAGAGGCCGGATAGAAGCAATGCCACCTTCAACGGGGTCGGACGAGCCAGACCCGTCAGAACCACCACTCTCTCATGTCCACATCGATTTGGAGCTCCCACCGGAAGAACCAATTGAGGACATTCCAGACGATCTGAATTATGAAGTAGACAGAATCAACAACGAATAACAGTCTAGCAACAACCAAGACTGGAGGAAGCCATACATCAACTTCCTCATCCACCATTTGCTACCCGAAGACCCAAAACTGTAGTATCACATCGGGAGTCACACAGGCTATACATGAAGATCCATGGCTCCGGGGTTTTGTTCAGGTGCCTTATTCCATAGCAAGGCTTGCTCATACTGAAAGAGATCCATGCTGGGATCTGCGACAACCATTCCAGGAACAGAAATCTGGCACAAAAGACAATGATCCAAAGATATTGGTGGCCGCAGATGATGACAGACGCGAAGAAGTACACACATGCATGCCTCCCATGTCAGAAGCATGCCCCGATCGGTCATGCCCCGGTAAATGAACTACATCCAATCCTGAATGCATGGCCCTTCGCCAAGTGGGGATTGGATATTGTGGGACCGCTTCTGAAAGCTCCACAATCAGTCAGATTCCTATTGGTGGCTACAGACTATTTCACTAAATGGGTTGAAACAGTAGCATCGGTACAGGTATATGCCTCTGACGTCAGAAGATTTTTGTGGAAAGACATAATCTGCAAATTTGGGATTCCTCAAGAGCTAGTATCAGATAATGGAAAACAGTTCGACTGCGACAACATCTGGTTTTTCTGCAAGTCCTTGGGGATCAAGCACAACTTTTCAGCCCCGTACTATCCTCAGGGGAACGGGCAGGCAGAAGCATCCAACCGGCTCATCTTGGATACACTCAAGAAACGGCTGGATAAAGCAAAAAAACAACTGGGTGATGCAACTCCCGGGAGTCTTATGGGCATACCGGACCACCGCAAGGGGGTCCACCGGTATGACACCCTTTCAACTTACATTTGGAGCAGAAGCGGTAATGCCGACAGAATTGCTAGCTCCCACAACCTGCACCGATGCAGTCTTTACCGGAGAGAACAAAGGGATTCTGGCAAGGGAAAAATTGTTCTTAACGACAAGAGAGGGCAGGCCCTACAACACCTCCTCCGGTACCAGGACACCATCAAAAGGGGATATGACAAGCGAGTCGTAAAGAGGAAATTCAATCCGGGCGACTGGGTCATAAGAAAAGTCAAAGTCGCGACTAGGACTCGGACCGTTGCAAGCCATTCTTCAACGCAATCAAAGCTAATGCGGAATGGAATCCTACTTGTCAGCAAGTGTTTGATGAAATCAAAGCATACCTCACTCAACCTCCGGTCCTCACAGCACGACAGACTGGGCAACAAGTCGGCATCTATCTGGCCGCATCCGATATAGCAGTCAGTGCGGTCATATTTGTGGAAGAACCGGAGGAGAAGCTAGTCTACTTCATCAGCAAAGTACTACAGGGAGCCGAGAAACGATATTCGAAAATCAAAAAGATAGCTCTGGCATTGGTACATGCAGTCAGGAGGCTAAAGCCTTATTTTCAAGGGAGGGCGGTCAAAGTCTATACAGAGTTTCCGCTCAGGAAAGCTCTTGGGAAGCAGGAAGAGTCTAATCGACTAATCGAATGGTCCAGCTACCTCAGCGCATACCACATCTGGTATGAACCCAGAACTGCGGAGAAGGGTATGAAATAGCCTCCTTGATGGCAGATTTTCCCATCGAGGATATCCTGGTCAATCCGAGGATACTGGTGGCCACACATAGGCATGCCTCCCATGTTAGAAGCATGTCCCGGTGGGTCATGCCTCGACAAATGAACTACATCCCATCCTGAGTACATGGCCCTTCGCCAAGTGGGGATTGGATATTGTGGGATCGCTTCCAAAAGCTCCATAATCAGTCAGATTCCTATTGGTCGCAACAGATTATTTCACCAAATGGGTTGAAGTAGTAGCATTGGTACATGTATGTACCTCCGACGTCAGAAGATTTTTGTGGAAAGGCATAATCTGCAAATTCGGGATTCCTCAAGAGCTAGTGTCAGATAATGGAAAACAGTTCGACTGTGAGAACATCTGGTTGTTCTGCAAGTCCTTGTAAATAAAGCACAACTTCTCAGCCGCGTACTATCCTCAGGGGAATGAGCAGACAGAAGAATCCAACCAGGTTATCTTGGATACACTCAAGAAGCGGCTGGATAAAGCAAAAAACAACTGGGTAATGCAACTCTCGGGAGTCTTATGGGCATACCGAACCACCCCAAAGGGGTCCACCGGTATGACACCCTTTCAGTTTACATTTGGAGCAGAGGCGGTTTTGCCAACAGAACTGCTAGCTCCCACAACCCGCACTGATGCAGTCCTTACCGGAGAGAACGAAGGGATTTTGGCAAGAGAAAAAGTTGTTCTTGACGACAAGAGAGAAGAGGCCCTACAACACCTCCTCCGGTACCAGGAGACCACAAAATGAGATATGACAAGCGAGTCGCAAAGAGGAAATTCAATCCAGGCGATTGGGTCATGAAGAAAGTAAAAGTCATGACTGACGATACAACCACCGGAGAGCTTGGAGAAAACTGGGAAGGACCTTAGATCATAGACAGACATGCAGCGAAAGGCTCATACTTCCTCAAAACTTTGTCCGACGACCTCTTCTCCAGACCATGGAATGTTTTCCACCTCAAGAAATTCTACATGTAATTTTGTCCGACCCTAGTAATGTAATTTTGTTGAAGATCAAAAGATCGATATGTTGATTCTTAGCTTTGTGAGAAATAAGGAGTACCCGATCTTAATATTGTTCACTTGTGAAATTTTCGGGTATAAATATATTGATGTTTTACTGGGTATTTAAGTGGAGGATTTAGATTGTGACATTTTGCAAGTTCCAATTTGGGTGAATTGGTATTTTTCTAGTCTTCTCAATATATGCTTCATGCTCTATGAAATTATTTGGATTAGCATTCGCGAGGTGAAATAAAGGAACTACTTTCGTGATAGCCTCGAATTTTTAAGTTGTTAAGATATGGTTAAAATTTCGAGGACAAAATTGTTTTTAAAGTTTATAGGATGTAATGACACGTATTCGATTTAAGGGTATTTTAGTAATTTTATCTACAAACTACGGTTATGATCATATTATGATTCGGATTTAGTAAATTTCGCGAAGATCAAACCCTTGAATATGCAAATGGGCTCTAGGATCGAGTGTGTGAACACGTAAAGGAAGTTTGAATGGACCAATGTAGGACCAAGTCAAATATCTATTAATAATGTAACTTAATTAAGTTAACCCAAAACTACCAGATCAGATGGGGTTGAATTGCATGGATACGTATGAGGGTGTGTTGACACCTCATGCTTGGATTTATAAAGGAGCTGATTGCTGGAGTTTTCTCTCATCAACTTATATAGATTGAGAAAGAGATGAGAATCAGAAGTTTAAAAGTACAGGCCATTAATTCACCCATTAAACTTGATGTGAGGTAATTACACATTTAACCAATCAACACAAAAGGCGAAGATACTAGCTGGGAGATTTGTTTCTTTTGATAGATTGACGGGTCGGTACATGTTCTAATAGTTTCCAAAAAGTCTTCCAGAGATATACTAGTAAGTTCAAGTTTAATTCAATGATTGGGACTTTAGTAATTGGTGGTATGAACTGATGGTTTCTATGGACTTTTTGGTTACTAATAGTTAGAAAGAAGACTCATAGATTGAGTACCCCATGGATCTGAATTAAGGGCTAGCTTATGAACAGGGGATGACAAAAAGGATTCTAGATGTGAAATATGTATATATGCAAGTGATATAGTTGTTTTGGGGTTCAATAGAAGGTGATAAAGATGCTGCTATGAGGGTGGAAAGAAAGTTGTTGTTGTGGTTATCTTATTGACGCAGTAAACAATCTGATTTCCTAATTGCATAATTGGAATTGGGCTTGCAGAAGGCTACCGGCGGTCCTAGTAGAATGATTGGATTTAAAATGAAGTTAAGGAGCTAGCAGAGCAAGAGCTACGAGGTAGGGACTTACACTTCTTTTATACTGTCTTTTCATGTGTCATATTTTAAATGTTACAAACTAATTGATATATTATTGATCATAAAAAAATGCATACATGGTTTTGCTTGGTATATATAGATTACTCGTGGTTTATTGATTATAGCTTTTATTAAAGTGATTAGTTACAGATATCGTGTTTTATACTGGAGTTATTGAAACAGTATATGTATATTGAAATGGTTTTATAAACGGAAAAGCAATCGAACTTTTTATTGCATCTCTTTTCCAGGATGGGAAAAGGGAGATGGATTTTGTATGTGGGATGTGAGATCCCAGTTGTATGTTGGTATGGTGTGAGGTTTCTGAATTGGGAATGATCTGGGTGCTTACACGAACATATTATTACAGATCGGATTATAATCCCTTCGGCTAGTGCCCGTGTCTGGTAGCCGTGAATAGGGAACAAGTTTGATGGTTGATAAATTCAGGGACTCGTCACACATGCCAGATTAATTAATTATTATTAAAAGACACTTATATATTATATATATTGTATCATGAGGCGGTCTGGCAAGGGATCTGTGAATTCCTATAAAGAAGAAATTGTTGTAATATTCCGGAGACGACAATTCTTTCTAGGATTACATACGCGTTGTTCACCTTTAGACGGTGAATGGGCACTTTCTAGAGGCGAACACCGTTGGATGTTTTCGGGAATTCCTCTTCTACGTTCCTAGATTACCATGCTTTTAGTGGTACGTTGTTGGTGTTTAGTGTGTTGTGGGGATACATGTTACCTCGAGGAGGTTTAGACGCGAGGAGTGGGAGTTAGTCCACTCCTGGAAGTGTGTCAGGATCCTGTGCAGTCTACAGTCGTCAAACGGTTGACCACCGTGATAGGTGATTCTCCCTCTGGAGCGTCGTGGTCAAAGGGCCCACCTGAGCCCTAAAAGAGAGTTAGTGTCTTCGGACACAAAAAACGGTAATCACTGAGAAACTACAAATAGTGCTAATATACCAATTGAATATTCAACCAAACAAACAATATGCAGAAAGTAAAGAACACACAGAAGTTTTAACGTGGTAAAACCCAATAAGGGAAACGTCCACGGTTGTCCTCACGACAACAAATAATCCACTAGATGAAAAGAGATTTACAAACCTATCAACTACCTGCACTCACTGCGAGTTGATACTCCTGGTTATCTCTAACACCTTGACTTCACCAGAGCACCTTGATGTACGCACAAGACACTCGACTTCTTGATAAACCCACAAGAAGACTCGAAGCCGAAATCACAATACCACTCTTTTGAATCACAAAGTTATGAATTGAGAAAAGGGGGAAGAAAGGGAATTGAGTTCAATAGCCACAAACACTTTGAATACCAAGACCTAAACCAAAACACCACCACTAGAAGAATAACCAAAACGGCTCAAGAACTACTTCTCTCATTGAAGAGGAAAGCTATTTAAACCTAGGGTTGGAATACACCGAAAATGGGCCTGATTGGACGAAATCCATATTGGACGTACGTACGTCGAATCAACGTTCGTACGTCCCCACACGGTGAAAAGTTTGCTGCCTGCTTGGACGTACGAACGTCCTAACAACGTACGTACGTCTTGACCAAAAGGAAGCTTGCTGCCTCAATGGACGTACGAACGTCCTAACTAGGTACGTACGTCCAGTACCCAAAACAAACCTGCTGACATACGAAGCGTACGTACGTCCTTAAGAGGTACGTACGTCCTGACCCAATTTATATTCGAGACACACGACGCGAAGGCAATGACAAAAGACGACACGCGTACACCAAGGTTTTCTTAACAATGAACTCAAGGCGAAATAACCACGGACACTTTGTCACAAAATTGATGTCAAACCACTTAATGCCGGTTTCAATCTCCCCCTTTGACATTGAGTTTGTGACAAAAACCTATGACTCTAATAGCACTTATAAAACGTGCTTACAACACCAACCCATGGCATTTATAAATCATGCATACAAAATCACTCAAGGTAGAACACATACCAAGTCACCAATTCTTGATATCCAGCTTGATCAAGACACTTCAACCATCAGAGATCGAACGGAAGTAACTAAGAATTTTCGAAGTAACATAAGTTCCTTCGAGCAACTCCCCCATACTTCATGAGCTTAGGAATTTTGACACTTGAGCTCCTCCATAACTGCACAATCCTCTAAAAACATCAACACGTTCACTCCCCCATACTTGTAGCATACCTGAAACATGACCCAAGAATACCCTAACAATAAAGAGACATTTGTTAGTAATCAGAGTCATAAGTCTCCCCCTTTTTGTCACAACAAGTGAACCAACAATAATAACCAGACTAACCAATAAACACAAATAACCAGAAAGAGAAATCAAAACCAAATAATTAAGACAGAACAGATAAAAATATATAATTCCTATCCCAACTCTTAAGGTTAACGAAAGCAACTCCGAACCAAACTCAATAATTCATTAACATAAGAAACAAGAGAGAGAAAAAGAAAAAAAATAAAAAAGCTCAAGTTAACGAATTCGAAAAACTCGTTCCCAATGGCCAAGAGGAAGCTGGGAGAAGTAAGCTTCCGCACGAGCCGAAGGTCTATTCCACCGAGCTATCACATGCTCATCATAATCCTCCAGCCATTCGCTCGTATAAAACAACTCCTCAATTCTGCTGTCCAAGCCACAGTCGGTAAGAGGAGCAGCAAGCCCTGGAACCTTCGGGTATCCAACCAACTCCAAGATGTGATTTTGAAGATGACCCGATAGTCTCTCCCAATGATTGACATGAACCAAACATGGATTAAGGAAAGGTTTATGAATATAGTCATACCCATGGGGAACACGACACAAACGACAAACCTTTGCATTGTTTTTGTACTCCATCACCATAAACGACACATAACCAACAGCCGGAACAAAAACCCCATGAAGTTCATACTCTGCCATTGAGTAATTCTGAAGAACAAAAAGAGAACTAGAGAGAGGTAAGAGGGCACAATATGAGTAAAGGAAGAGAGGACTCCCCTATATATAGAAAAACAAAATTAACCCCAACATGGGCCCAAGGGAAGGGTCCATTACCTAATTAGCAAGAATTTACTGCAAAACAGAAAGATTCTAGAACTAATATTAAAATAGCAATATCCAATAACATGCTCACATATAAAGATAGAAGCAAACCGATATAACAAGCAAAAAAAAGGAAAAAAAAAAAAAAATGTTAAGTACAAAAGTATGAAGAGTAAACCCAAACAAGAACTACTCGGACTCCGAGTTGCCATCAATGTGTTCACCATCACCATCGTCCTCACTCTCGCTAACAGAGTCATCATCATCACTATCAGCTGGAACTGGAGGTACCTCTTCCGGAAATGGAGGTAAGTCAATGGGTGTGAAGTCGAGCTGAAGATGATGCATCTGAGCAATGCTCATCCTATGAAGATCTCGGAGCATAGCATCATGCTGAGAGAGGATGACTTCAAAACGATCAAACCTAGAACCCATGTGATCCTGACGACGCCGAATAGAAGAAACCCGAGCGTCAACTGCAGCAACTGCCCGATTGCCCCTAGCTGAGGCGGGGACGGGGCGTCCAGGGATCAGAGCCTGATCGAAATCATCACCACGAACAAGAGCCCGTCCTCCCCATATAAGGTGATGCGTCAGACGCGCACCCACGGACTCAAACGCAGCCTTTCTAGACTGGCAGCCCTTCTTGATGGCATTGACCCAGTCATGGCCAACAAACCTAGGAGGGCTCACCTCCACATATCGACCCTGAAATCCCAAGTGCTTGAGAATGGTCATTATGAAACTAGGGAAAGGAAGAGTACCCTTAGCAGCATCGATTTGAAGCATCCGTGTGTAGATGACTTCAGAGAGATGGAGATGATGCACCGACATACAAACTACGAATTTGACCATGTCGTCGGTCATGATGATCTTGTTGCCTTTGGTGGGGTAGATGTTGGAATGGGCAACCATATGCAGAAGGATGGCGCTGTAGAACTTGGCGTGATATCTTTCCGTGACCCCATCAATGAACAATCTTTGTATTTGATCGACAAAATCAATCTGAATTGCCTCCGGAATGGGCCACCTAACATGAACGGCATCTTCAGAGAGGAGATCATCATCAATCCCTAACGCCTCCCGAATCACCTTCGGAGAGATAGTGTATCTCCGACCTTCAATCAAAACAGAGAAACTCTTGCGATTCTGAGAGGGTGTCCTTGACTCATAGAAAGCAATCGTATGCTCAACCGAGTACTTGGCAATTGGTTGAGCTACCCTTAACCAATTTCTTGCCTCAAAGAACGAGGCTATGTTGCCTAGTTGAGAGACCCCCAGAGGAGTGGCAGCAATGTCTCCCAAGTCGAAGAACCGCTCAGGAACAATAGCTTTTGCTCGAGGGTGAGCACCAAGAGATGTGGGGTGAGGCGACAAGCCCGGAGTGGAACCTCTACCCCTAGGAGCGCGAGAAGAGGATGCCGTGGTGGAGGGTGTGGTGCGTGCGCGCTTAGAAGCCATTTTCTGCACAAACACAACAGAGAACAAACCCAAAAATGTAAGAAAATCGACACAAAACCAATATCAAGTTCATTTAGGCATTTAATCAAACACTTGATGTGCAGAAACAGAACACATCCTATCGACAACAATGAAGCCATAGTAAACACCCCAAACACACAACAAACCACAGCCAACAAAAGAGAAGGGGAAACCAATCCTTAAGGTCGTCTATAACAAGAATTAACGTGAATTTAAGTATCGAAACACCAAGTTCCATTAAAGCATTAAACAAGCACACAACCATAACTAACAGTATATGAACAACAAATCCAAATAATCAACAGGAGCATGATAATTGAAGAAGAAAAGATCATAAAAAAAACTTACAAGAGAGTGATCGAGGAGGACTAATGATTAAACCAACCAACACGACGACAAACACCACTATGGAAGAACAGTACAAAACCAAAATAAGAAGAGCAAGAGAGAGATTGGCGGAAGACAATTCGAGAGAGAAAGAGTGGGGAAGGGAAAGGAAACTGGTATGTTCGTGCAAGAGGGAAGAAGAGGCACGATTTGAATGTAACAGTTAGCCTTAGTTCAACAAAATTTGAATTTAAACCACAAATGGGCCGGACTGTTTCAGGAGCGTACGTACGTTCTAGGAACGTTCGAACGTCGGGACCCCAAAAAAAAACATCTGCCAAACACTACGTTCGTACGTCTTAGGGACGTTCGTACGTTGCAAAAAGATCTGTCCCCCTCCACGTACGAACGTCTTCAAGGCGTACGTACGACCCCTTTTTTTTTTTTTTTTTTCGAATTCGTTAAGAGACAATAAACCAAATCACGACCAAAGACAAGCATTGAGAGACAGCACAAGAAAAATTTCTACTTATTGTAGGGATTCCAATTTTAGAGAAATTACAAGTGAAGCAAATCTCAACCACAAGGAAATGCAAAACCGAAGAACTACATCATACACCAAGTCATGATAGACCAAAACAGCCTCCGGAACCAGAGTAAAACCATGATCATTTAATATATGGGAAGGCACGTGCAACTAGACCAATGAGATCATTAACCGGATCACAACAAAACCAAGGAAACACAGAATATTGTTTTCTTCTTGTCTTACCACTGGGCACATGTGAAAGACACTTATCATTTTTTTTTTTTTTTTTTTTTTTTTTGTATTTGTAAAACCATTTGAAACAAATGCCATTCCCGTGTGGGAGTATATATAATATCTCCATCTTTTACCAGAACACGAGGGTAGGGTGTAGCCTACATCTTTTCGGCAAAAACACACTCAAGAAGTGCAATACCATGGTAACGTGCAACACAGGAACTAACATCTCCTGAGTGCATCCGTCAGAGCATGACCCTCACAGCCCCAACGGGTTCTTAGCCAAATGAGTATGCTCTCAAGACATTCAAATGGCTGGGGATTTTGTGAGTCATTGACCACTTACAAGAGGTATATAACCATGAACGACAATGTTGACCATGAAGAAAGAACATACAAGCTGGAGATGTACAGAAAATTCAAAAAGACAATCCAACTACATGTAAATGCATCATGTAGAAACAACCAAGACAAAGAGAGTATGATGTAACCCTACTACACTGCATGACCAAAAACAGTTGAGAACGCCAAACAAGAACCATTTGTAAGAGGAATCCACACAAAAGAGAAAGTAGTATGTCCCCAATACCAACAACAATAACAAAATTAACCAAACCTAAACATCCTAAACACAACCAGTTCCAACGGACACATTAGGTATATAAATGCGGAAGGGGTGTAGTGACAATGAAACAGTTATCAGATGAGCGACTACCAGTTAACACCAAGACATGATTGGAATCAAAAACATCACACTTATCATCCTCAAACACAACCCTAAACTTAGCATCACATAACTGACTAATACTCAATAAGTTGGACTTAAGACCCTTAACAAAAAGAAGCTCATGACTATTGAGCGATCCAACCTCAGAAAAGTTACCTTTACCCGCAACCGGAAGCATTTTACCATTTCAAAAACTAACCTTACCTCCATAGTCAAGAGTCAGATTATCAATTAGAGTCTTATCACCTGTCATATGACGCGAACAACCACTATCAAGATACCATGATGAAGGTATTGGTTCAACCAAACGAGCCATGTGAGATACCATTTTCCTGGATGCATCCATACTCTTATCCCAGAAGTGTGGTGGTGGAGTGGGCATGGGTGTTGCTTGAGGACGATTTCCATAAGGAGAAGTCCTGGGTAAACCCCACGGAGCATAGCCATTCCACATGTATGGAGCCTGCATGGAGAAAGTGGAAGACTTGTTCCAATATGAATTACCTGCAAAAGAAGAATGATGAGCAGGATACAGATTATTCCAACAGAAAGCAGAGGTGTGACCCATGCGACCACAGGTTAGACATTTAAAGCCTTTGTGTCTAAAGTTCTTTTTCCGGGCATGCTTTACACGAGTGACCTTGGGTGGGGAAACCACACCAGACACCTGCACAGGAGCAGGAGAAGTGACACCTGTTGGTCTGACAAAAGTAGTACAGGAAGTGCTAGCAGTAGAAAGAGGAACAGATGTGTCATAACCTAAACCAGATTTGTCTGAGTGGGATTTACCAATTCCCAGCAGAGAGTTAAGACTATCACTAGCTTTACCAAAGCCAACCAATTGTTTGTTGGCTGCAAACAACTCAGCTTTCACCTTTTCATGTTCCAGTACAAGAGCGCGATACCGTGTCTCCAGATTATTGTTCAGGTTTTCCAGAGAGGCAATACGTGCTTGGAAGTCCTCCTTTTCCTTCGCAAATTCTTCCTTCAACATGTTGGAGTCACCTGCAAGAGTACATATATCCTGACCAAGACTATCTACCTGTTCCTGCAAGACAGTGTTAGTTTTTTCAAGCAACTTTACTTGTTGCATGGAAAACTTATACATATCACATAATTCAGTAGTAGTAGCATGAACACCAGAATCAGAAACATTAATATCATCAGTGGAGGATACAATACCTCCTGGATGCTCATCCAGGGATGCACTGAAGACCACATAGTTGGAGACAACATTTGAGGAATTTCCATCCTCATCTTCATCTGAATCATCCCACGTCACCGTGAGGTTTGCTTTGGAATCATCACCAGGTTTGCGATCCACCTTCTTGTCACATTCATTAGCAAAATGCCCATATTCACGACACTTGTAACATTGGACATCTTTACGATCAACTCGAGCTCTTCTTCCATCCACAGAAAATCTCTCAAAACCACGACTCCTAGGAGCATTTGAAGTGTCAGGAAATCGCTTTCGAGGGTCTCGATTCTGTTGATATCTCAGAATCTTCTGAAAGCTTCGTGACAGAAACGCATAGTTATCATCCACAGTCTGTTCTTCATCATCAGAAAGTTCTGTGGAAGTTTCTTTAGACGGTGTAGCCTTGAATGCCACAGACTTGTTCTTCAACGGTTCTTCCAAGGCCTGTTCCATCTCACATGTCCGTAGTTTCCCAGCAAGTGTCTCAATGGACATGTTCTTGATCACATTACTCTCAGTGATGGCATCCTTACGTGAACGAAACCGAGGAGGCAAGGCACGCAATATCTTACGTACCACTTGTGTGTCAGTATATGCATGACCAATAGCAGCACTACAGTTTATGATGTCTTGGAGACGGATAAAGAAGTCATCAAAAGTCTCAGAATTATCCATCCGTAGATTTTCAAACTGAGAAGTTAACAGTTCTAACTTGCTTTCTTTGACAGTTTCATCACCTTCATGTGTACAGATAAGTCTGTTCCATGCATCTTTAGCCTCTTCACAGCCTTGCACACGACGAAACTCACTGGCATTTAATGCCATGAAAATAGCATTGAGTGCCTTGTTGTTGTGATTTGCCAACAACTTCTGTTCAGGCGTCCACTTTTCACGTGGCGTCAGTGATGTAACAGCAGCATCATCAGTACCTGTAGTAGTAATTGGTTCTTTCCACCCTGTGACAACAGAAAGCCAAACTTCTTCTCCTAATGCTTGGAGATAAGCTCGCATCCTTACTTTCCAATGACCAAAGTCTTTTCCACTAAATTGTGGAGGAAGGCTTGAAGTAGCAAACTTGTTGGATTCCATAAAGCACTAATGATCGATAGCGTGAGCCTTTACGCTCCTTAACCAGCCCCCAGCGACTGATACCAATTGAGAAACTACAAATAGTGCTAATATACCAATTGAATATTCAACCAAACAAACAATATGCAGAAAGTAAAGAACACACAGAAGTTTTAACGTGGTAAAACCCAATAAGGGAAACGTCCACGGTTGTCCTCACGACAACAAATAATCCACTAGATGAAAAGAGATTTACAAACCTATCAACTACCTGCACTCACTGCGAGTTGATACTCCTGGTTATCTCTAACACCTTGACTTCACCAGAGCACCTTGATGTACGCACAAGACACTCGACTTCTTGATAAACCCACAAGAAGACTCGAAGCCGAAATCACAATACCACTCTTTTGAATCACAAAGTTATGAATTGAGAAAAGGGGGAAGAAAGGGAATTGAGTTCAATAGCCACAAACACTTTGAATACCAAGACCTAAACCAAAACACCACCACTAGAAGAATAACCAAAACGGCTCAAGAACTACTTCTCTCATTGAAGAGGAAAGCTATTTAAACCTAGGGTTGTAATACACCGAAAATGGGCCTGATTGGACGAAATCCATATTGGACGTACGTACGTCGAATCAACGTTCGTACGTCCCCACACGGTGAAAAGTTTGCTGCCTGCTTGGACGTACGAACGTCCTAACAACGTACGTACGTCCTGACCAAAAGGAAGCTTGCTGCCTTAATGGACGTACGAACGTCCTAACTAGGTACGTACGTCCAGTACCCAAAACAAACCTGCTGACATACGAAGCGTACGTACGTCCTTAAGAGGTACGTACGTCCTGACCCAATTTATATTCGAGACACACGACGCAAAGGCAATGACACAAGACGACACGCGTACACCAAGGTTTTCTTAACAATGAACTCAAGGCGAAATAACCACGGACACTTTGTCACAAAATTGATGTCAAACCACTTAATGCCGGTTTCAATCACTACCCGACCGGATAATCAGGAAAACAACGGTGCAAGTTCACACTGAAAAGTACTGAACCAAGATGATTTGCCTAGGGCTGGGGCTTAGTTCCAGTCGTATTCTCACCACTCTAATAGGATGCAGCTACCCGACCTATTGTATGGATGCACGGTTAGTATGATTACTGTAAAAGGTAAAAGGTTTGGTTTAATAGTATTTACTTATTAAATTACTTATATTATTTATTATTATAGTTAAAACCTGCATTATTTCAACTGTTTCGTATGGTTAATCGTCATGCATGATTACATAGTATTTTGGAAATGTGAGTCACTACTGAGCATTAATCCCTTTTCAGTTAAACAGTTGCTCGAGGCTTTTGTTATTGAGCAGATGGGTGTTATACAGAGACTACAGAGGTTACAATGGGTTTCGGTATAGGTATTTGTGCGATATTATATTTAGTTTCTTTCTACATGGAGATATTTGCAGTTGTATTCTCAGCTACTTGTATGAATTATTGATAATCATATAGAAGTATTATCCAGAACATTTGAGTTATTATATGATCATCGTGGGTTGGATTTTCTTAATGCCTCGAGATTCGATTCAGGTCTTATTGGGATATGGGTCGAATTTTGGGGTGTTACAAACCCCATCCAACCCAGGGTGCCTAGACCTAGCTTCCGATCCTGGTTAAGCCCGAAATCTAGAGTTATGCTCCTTTTAGACCCAAGACGCCCGGACCTTGCTTCCAGTCTTGGAGATCGAGGATGTCAAAGATCAAACCCCATCCAACCCAGGGTGCCCAGACCTAGCTTCCGATCCTGGATAAGTCCTAAATGCGAAGCTACACTCCTTTTAGGCCCTCGATGTCTGGACCTAACTTCCGGTCTTGGGAATCAATCTTAAGAAGGAGGCCATCCACTCTTAATAACCGGAGCTGTTAGGCAAGCTAGCCTTCCCCGGGTCGAGCCATGCAACACAGGGACAAACCCCCTTTCAGCAGCAGACCATGAATTGCCATGGAATCACCAAGAAAAAGAACTATTATCGTCCCAAGGAAAACTCCTTAAAACGATAAGGGGGCGAGAGAGATAGTCTGTTGTAATAAACGTTGTAAACTAGGTAAAGATATCTAACAAGATGTTTTTGCACTACAAAAATATTATTTTTATTTTCTTTTTCAGAAAAGAATATGTACAAGAGGAAGTCGCCCGGCAACCGGGACAAGAATCTTTCTACAAAATCTAAAGGAGCTAAGGCTGAGAAGAAGGACCGGGGCCATTACCACCCTTCTTCGCCTTCTCCTTCTCCAGCTGGTTGAGAACTTGCTGGTAGGCAGCCCTCACCACCAGAGCTCTTCAGCGGCCCCGTCATAGTGTCATACGCTAACTCCTTGAGGTGAGACATCGGTCCAGTTCCAGCTTCTCTCGGGTCAGCTTCTCGCAAGTAGCCTCCAACTCTGCTAAGGAAATTTTGGCATCCTCCTCCCTCTGAAGAGCAGCGGTCAGAGTGAAGTTCAGATTATGGTAGTCTGTCGCCATAGACCGTTTGTCCTCCTCCAGAGCCCACCGGTCATTGTTGGTCGCCGCTAAATCTTTCTCGAGCTGATGATTCTCAGCTCGCAGACACTCCAGATCCTCCAAGGCAGAAGCCCGGGGTCTGACCCTCAGCTCAAAGACCCGGGCCATGGCAGCTTGTGTCTGACAGAAAAGAGAAACAAAGATCGGAAACAAACATACAAACATCAACAAGTCTAAAGCCAGAATTCAAGGCAGGGAATCTTATCGCAATGAGATTTTGGGTAGCCACCCTTATCGTCTGGTCGCAAGAAAGGCGATTGTAGTATGTCTGGTCCTCTGGAAGTAGGTTCTAGAAGATGTAATCAAAGGCAGTATGGGGGTTCATGATGCCGGAGTCCCCAATCGACATCTGCTCCCCACTAAGAAATACAGGATGAATAGTGAACGCCCGGTTCAGGGCCCAGCTGCACAATGGGGCCAGTAGGTAGGTCAGTATATGGGACCTGATCGCCCCACCCATAAGTCGGGGCTTTATCATCACCAGTGCCCGACACAGTGAACTCCACCTCAGTCTGGACGTCCTCAACGGCCAGAGCATCTTCAATAGGGACTTGGGAGCCACTACCAATCCGGGTAGTCCCCATCACCGATCCCCTCAGCACCCGAGGGATGGCATCCTCCCTTCTCAGGTGCACTGGCTCCCCCTGGTAAGCAAGGGAAGCAGAAGCAACTCTCTTTGAGCCCCGGGCAGACTCATCTACCACAGCCTTTGCCCCTCGGATCAACCGAGGTAGGGGACTGCACAGAAACAACTTCAACAGAAGGAGGCTGGGAAGGTCTTACCTCCACCGGAGCCTCCACTCCAGCATCTCCAACACTGGGGGCGTCCACTTCATCCAACGGACCCCCCCGACACCACAACTGGCTCGCCTTTATCAGCAGCAGGGGCGACCACTGTTTCCTCGGACACACCTCCCACCATCTCCGACTGGGCCAGGTTCTCCACCTCAACATGTGATCGGATATTAAAAGTGTATATTTATCCCCCGAATAACACCTTGTTTGTATAACACTTAGCTTATATTATTGTATTATATCCATTGATTAGTGCTTTCTTGTCTTTTGTGTAGGTTTCATGAGCAGAAATGCGAATATTATGTAAAAGCCCGCAAAAAGTCAAGAAAAGCAAGCAAAAGGTGTTATTTGCACATGGGAAGGCGAATCGATATTTGCACCCACAAGATCTGATGAGGGCACCCCACGGTCAGCTTTTTTTGATTTTACTTTAGGTCAAAGTGGGTCGGTCCAATTCTCAGCCTAAACCGGGTCCTACTTAAGCCCACAAATCATAATTTCTATTTTAGGCCTTATTTAAGTCCAAACTTAAAAAGGCTCCACAAGAAGATCCAGAAGTCTGATTTGGGCCCATGAGCTATCAATCTGAAGGTCTTGGCCCAAGCTACAACTTAAGGCCAAGAGAATTAGGTTTTGCTAATTACCTAATGCCTCAATAAAACCAACAACAGCAGCCACGAATTTGACCTAATTTGGAAGTATTTTCGATATAAGAGAAATTGTAATTAAGGTTTAGGTATCTTTTAGTTATTCTTTGAGATCAACTTTCATTGAAGAAAAGTTCATCTTCTTCTTCATTGTACCAAACTCATTATTCAATATCAATTCCATTATTTTTTCATTATGATGTATTGTGTTTTATTTATTTATTCCTTGGTTTCATCATCGAGGATGAGTAGCTAAATCTCCTTACGGGGATGGTGGAAGCTCTCTAGATGATGTGAAAGTATCATGTTTGTTCTTATTGTTCATTGTTATTAAAAGTTCTTAATGTTTATTTGCTTCTAATTCGCGATATGAGGTAAGTATGATTATTTGCATGTTATTGTTATCCATGATGTTAAAATATGGGGGATTTAGAGATACCCCCCAAAAAAATATGAACTCTTTGAGATACCCCCCAGATTTAAAAACCATTAGAGATACCCCCCATTTTTTCATTTGGAGCCGGTCAACCAAGCCATTGACCTAACTTGTTTTCATATTGACCGAAATACCCTTTTCCTAACTTAAGCTCTGTCCTAATCATCCAACCCAGTCAGCATGCATTTCCACATCATCAAATATTACATCAAATATTTCACCAGATCTAATCCAATGGTTACAAATAATTAGCCATCAATCTCCACCCATTCTTCTTCTTCCTTCTTCTCCAACCCATCAATCTCCACCCATTCTTCTTCTTCCTTCTTCTCCAACCCATCAATCTCCACCCATTCTTCTTCTTCCTTCTTCTCCAACCCATCAATCTCCACCCATTTTTCTTCTTCCTCTTCTCCAACCCATCAATCTCCACCCATTCTTCTTCATCCTTCTTCTCCAACCCATCTTATATGTTCTTCCTTCTTCTCCAACCCCTCTTCTTCTTTCTTCTCCAACCCTTGTTCTTCTTTCTTTGCTTCTTCTTTCTTCTCCAACCATTATCAGAGATCCAGAAAATAACTCCATTAACAGATCTAGAAGAAAAGGCGAAGAACTTTAAACTAAAATTTTTCTCTTTCCGCTAGCTAAAACGTCGAGATGAAGGTAATAAAGTACTTTGTAGTTGTTTTAGTTCACTTATATCTCGTTTTTCTTTATTTTTTCAAGTATTGGTTCATCATCTTCTTCACTCATGTCTTTTTCTGCAATTCTGGGGGGTATCTCAAAGAAAAGTTTAATTTTGGGGGATATCTCTAAGAAAAGTTTGGTTTTTTGTGAACAGATAATTTGTCAAATGTGTGATCAGACTGGGCATTATGGAGATGAATGTCAATGGGTATATAGCTATTGTAAGAAACCAGATTGTCATTGCATCATGAGGTTGACAATTTCGAACACATCAGACAATCCAGGTCGAAATTTTTTGAGATGTCATCTTTGTGGGAATTTCAAATGGTTAGATGCTATAAGACAATCTGAAGAAACCTCGAAAATGGGTGGAGAAGACATTGATGAAGAAAGAAAAAACTTCAAAGAAGTAGCTTTGTTGCACTGCTCTCTCTCTCTCTCTCTCTCGCGCGCTCAAGAAATTTACTTTCCCTCTTCTAATTATGGTTTCAGTTTCTAATTGATCTAGGGTTTCAATTTGATTATATTGGACGGTCCAGATTACATCTTCCTAATATTGGGTGGGGATAACATAAGGTTAGTGGCTGAGTTTAAGATTTGGTGAAATGAAGTGTTTTTGCTGATATGGCATAATTGGTGAGTGTGTAGCTGACTAGGATCACCATTAAAATCAAGGAAGGGTATTTTAGTCTAAGTGATATAAAGACTGGTCAAATATAGGTCAATGGCTTGGTTGACCGGCTCCAAATGAAAAAATGGGGGGTATCTCTAATGGTTTTTAAATCTGGGGGGTATCTCAAAGAGTTCATATTGTTTTGGGGGGTATCTCTAAATCCCCCTTAAAATATTATTGTTAGGGTTTAGGGAGACCTAACTTTAATGGTAGTACTTATATTTACTGTAGATGTGTAGTGAAATAGCTGAGAGGTGATTATTACATGTTTACAATATATATCTTTTATTGAAACCCTTTTGTGATTAAATTAAATAACTGAGAGATGATGATTTAGTTATGAATAATATGTTAAGTTAATTAGATTGAATACCTGAAAGGTGACAGTTTAATTAATGAGACATATTCAATAACATGCATAAGAGAATCTCGTTTTAATTAGGTAGAATAGCTGAGAGGTGACTACTTGTTTATTATAGGTATTAATGATTAATTGGAATAACCGAGAGGTGGCTAATTAGTTATTATAGATGTTTGCATGATTTAGTTTGTGGATACCAAATCTTCCCCCTATGACATTATATATCTTCTTTTCATCTCTACCAAGTTAGGGTACTATTTATTATTGCATGTAGGAAGTAGAATCAATATTCAATGTTATTATTGATTCCCTTAGTGTTCTTTAACCATTGTATTCTATTGTGTTTGAGATAAGATCTCCCCCTCTGAAGTGGGTACGACCCTTGCTTGTTACTTGTGGCTACTTTGATATCCAATTTATGCAGGCACAAGAAAGAACTTCAAGCTAAAAATATAATCTTTTGATTAGAAGGAATTTTTCCATCTATCAGCATGTACCTGCACCGGGGTAGGAAAGAATCCCTTAGTAGCTGATTCGCCAGACCCACGGGAAAACAGAAGTCCACTATCCCTCGACATCAGGTTTGGATCACCGGAGGAGTCAAATGAGCCATAAAAGACATGTGGCCTTTTTCGGCGACCCAAGGGAGGGTTTGAATGACAAACAGAGCTAACATCACTGACCTGAACATCCCCGACAACTGGGATGACTTCCGGCAGAACATCTGGCATCGGCTCATCAAGAGGAGATCTTCTCCCGACTGGAAGAACCTCATCAAGCTAGTCATCCATCTCCCTCCGCAGATCAACAACCTCACTCTCAACTGGAGACTCCTTCTCAACACTGGGGACCGTGCTCTCTAAAGTGGCAACACCTTCACCAGAGCTGGACTCTACCTCCACAACTTGCAGAGGAGCCGGCAGGGCAAGCCTCGCCGGGTAGTGGATATCTGTTACGATCTGGTTAGGGAGCCTCAAGTCCCGCAGGTCTGCGGGTAGACGGAAGAGCGCTCAATTTTCCCTTCAGCAGCAGAGGAATCCATCCCCGCTGGCCGACATACCTGAAGCTGATGTTTCCCTGCAAACACAAGCACGAAACTATTCATGAGCCGAAGCTCAGCAAGCACGCGAAACATCAAGGCAAAAAACGAAAGAAAGGTCAGGCGCATGCTTACATTTGAAGTCCCGCGACACCGGTATGCAGCGGTCAGACGACCACCCTGACACCCGGGAGCAGGGCTCAAACCAATTCCCAGAGTGATTAAGAAGTCCAGACAGACTCTGGGCAGTACGCCAAGAGATGGCATAGAAGCAGCGTTCCTTGGCCTCCCGGGCTGTCACGACACGAATTTAAAAAAAAATATAAAATAAACCCAGGCCGCAACAATTTCTAACTCAAAAACCAGGTCCAACAAAAATCTTAAATAAAATACAGTGAAGAAAAATCCAAACGATAAAAGTACTCTTGATTCCATCCTATTATACAACACAACTTACGCCAACAAAATACATGAATACCACTTTCAAAAAAATACATGACTGAAACATCTAAAGATCTCTACTGGTCCCAACAAGCGGTCTGTCACAGCTCCATAGCTCTAACCTCTCCTGCCTGCATTCCAAATGGAATTCTAAATGGAACACACCCACGTGCAAAACAAAGCAACATGGGTCAGCATAAAAGCCGGTATGAGTAAACAACGGGGAAATCTATTCCCACAAAATAACATAATAAATATAAAGTTCCAACATATGATTAACAACATAATTAACCTTCAAGAACAATTCTTCCATGCTAAGACAATAAGCATACGCCAAAAACCATATCAATTCCATTATATTTAAACTTTTTATCCATTATATAATCACATGCTTAACTTCATTATTCAATTCTAATTTATCTATTTACGATGTTAATTGATCGATAATACAAATACATTACCTAAGCAGCAATTGTCTTTAAGGATAGGTCTATCCACCTCCACAAAATATATTAGTTGACCTATCCACCTGCAAAATAGAGTTAATATATAATACACAAATATAATAAAGATAAACCAAATCACATACACGTTACGTGTTATCTAATACTTTGTATCAACCTAAAAATACATTTAGTTCATTCAAACCATTAATAATGATTCATTCCAACTATTCATAGTTTGTAATCTACCAAAATGACAAGTCCAATTATTACTATTAATTCCCATAATAAATAAAACATCACAGTTCTTCCACATAATCATAGTTACCTCCGTTTATAATCAAAGTATCTAAAATTTACCCATATCATTAATTAACACCAAGCACTACAATACCATAAGCTTTAACACACTACCAAACAACGAATCCAAAATCACAAAACCTCGTCCTGGCCTCTAGCCGGTGCTTGGGTTTAATAATCATAAAATCACAACCTATGCCCAATCACTAGTACACTTCCCACAGGATGCACTCCACACATTTGCCATACCCACACTGCACCAGTGTGCCTTGACCATGGTTAAGAGCCTCTACACGGAAACCAAAACCCAAGTGGGTGCTCACCTGCAAGCTTTGGCTAACCTCGACGTATGCCTAACTCATGATCTCTAATAGCTCCCTTGAGCTTTCTAATGTGCCGCCCAGACCAACCCCGAAGGCTATGAAGGTCTGAAGGGTCAGTTCCGCAGGTTAAGCCGTCTAGGAAATACCCAAATATAATCCAAGAGTCAACCCGCAGGCTAAGCCGTCTAGGGTGATAATTAATTTCTTTAACCTAATTCCAGAGGTGCGGCAAATGTACTAATGCTTGGGAGACTACCAAAACAACTAAGCTAATCAAGCAATCACACAACCCTTGTCAAACAATTAAATTCCAAGTCCATTTCGTATTCCGTTCTTATTTCCCAAATTGAATATATACCGTCCATGGTATCAAATCATTCCATAATTAAATTCAAAGTTCAGTATTCATTTCGTTTCTATTCATATACCATCCATTGGTATGGAGCCATTTCTAGGCGTTCATCAATATAACTTTTCAGGTTACTTTAAACATAATTAATCAAGTCACATGCCATTATATACTAATCCACTTCAATATTAAGAATACTTTTAGTACATGACTATTTCAACTTGGCAATCAAACAAAAGGACAAACCCAAAAGAAAACATATATGCTAAAAAGAAACTCTTTACATAAATCTGCCAAACAATAACATTCATCTTTCAAAATTCTCACATCTAAAGATAATTACTCAAATCTCATAAATTTTTAATACAACCTTTTACTATGAAAATATTACTTGGAATAAAAATATGGAATCGTTTCGATATATAGAAAATAACTAAACAATTGTTTTACTCAATCCTACCAGATTTCAGAAAGAAATCCCAAAACAATCTACGTCAGACTTCCTGAGCATTTTTCACCATATTAGCCTCATAATTTAAAGTATTTCTAAACAGAGAAATTATAGTTCATAATATCTATTTTCTAAAAAAGGTAAATTCATCAAGATATGTTGAGTAACGAGTCTTCTATGATTTTTCTATGATAGCCACGCAAACAGAAAGGTAGCAGTAAAATTATACTGGATATCTGAATATAACTACGTTGAATAAATTATTTAAAATTAATTACCCAACAGTAAATTCCTAAATTTATATATGTTGTTATAAATTGAGTATTATAACTACCATAACATTTTCAATAAATATTATTAAGTCTAGAGGGATCAAAACCTTGCGATATTAAAACCGTACAGAAACCAAAAACTGCAACGGTTGTCATACTTGCAAGTCGTTTTTCACTAAATTAAAATAACTTTCGTAAATTGGTCTTAACTAATCGAATGAATACATTTCAATCTAGTGTTCAGGGTTTTTGGAATCAATTAAAAAACTTTTCAAACGAATTTTATATTATTTTTCAAGGATGAGAAAAAAATCTGAAATCACAGAAAACAGAAATAGAAACAAAAACGTGTACTCACTTGTATAAGCATAAAAATCCAAACTTCTTCTAGCTTTCTTCCAATTCTTCTTCTTCTTCTTCTTCTTCTCCCAAATATGGTGTCATAAAAAAAATGAATGAAAACCCTAAGATTTTAATATAAATAATATGGAGAAGTTAATGGGCTTTATTTTAGGACCATAAATGAATCTGTTACCCAACCCAATTCCATCTATTTCTTTTTTTAATAATTAATATATCATCCTTCAACTTAATAGAAAATTAACTCTAAACCCTTAAAGTCATCTATGCAATATTTCATAATCCAATAAAATTTAACGAACATAAATTTATAATATAAACCGGGTTTTACACGGGCGACCGGCTTCATGAGCATGAATATCTTGACTGCGCCAAATGGAATCTCAAAGTGGAGGGCGATCAGCCCGATCCGACGCACGATTATCCAGAAGGACACGTATCTCTGACCGGGTGGGATCCCCCACCATGACAGCAACCTCAGAATAGAAGAATGCAATGTAAGCTGCATGTTATAAAGGAGCTGGTAAAGACTTACCGCGATCAGGTTGCCGGAGCAACTGTATGAAATATAGGGGTTGGAACCAAACCGGACCCCTTTCCAGCCAAGCCGCTCCTGAACTTCCGCCGCGCTCATCCGCTCAAGTTCAGGATTTCGGGGGAGGTTGAAGGGAGCTTGCCACCTCCTCTTTGGCCTCTCAATAGAAGGCTCAGCAAAATCTAGATGAGCCACCTCCCTAACACCAACAGGCGAAAAAAATCCAGTCGACGGAATGCCTTTTGGTCCGCTTTCATCTGTAGCGGGACGGGGAGCCGAATTCTAGGGCTCCTCATCGCTGCTAGAACTCAAAACTAATGTTCTCCTCAGAAGTTTCTGAACCTAGGGTTCCGGCGAAATGAAGTAAAGGTGATGGAGAGAGAGAGATACCCTTCTCTCCTCTGAACTTCTCTTTTTATAAGGAGAGCCCACTGTCCACCGGCTGATGGCATTCCAAGTATCTTTAATGGACTCTCCATTAAGATCATTAAACCAACTGGTTTAATGACTCGATCGGTGAAGAGTCACAAGCTTTCACTAAAAGTAGAAGTTGTACATCTTCGAGCCAACAAAGGAAGATTTAGAGAAGAATAAGTGGGGCCCACTTAACATAGTCAGCTGGGGCCCATGCCGTATAGTCATCTAGGACCCACGTCAGTTGGGACCTACCTTATACACTCAGCGAGATCCGTTCAACAATTATAGATGGGATCCACATGATCCAGGTCTACGACATGTAGACCTCCGATCTACCCCCACTCTCCATGGATCTATCTACCGGAGCTCAAGACAGTAATAAAAGGAAAATATAATTTTATTACGAAATGCATTATACGGGGTGCACCAAATCCCCTATATAGTGCAACCGGAGCTAAATTACATCAAGGGGGAGACGGAGGATTCAGACCGGACCCCTCAGGGGAGTCAGGAAGGCCGTACTTAACTTTTGCAGCAGCATACCCAACCTTCCAAGACGTAGCCACAGCGAGGTCTGCTCGCTCCTTGGCGACTGATAGCTCGGCCATCCGGGTAGTACTCTATAGTCTCCTTCATACCTGCCATCCAGGTATCATGCATATCTTCATGAAGATGTTACTCCTCACAAAGCTCGCTGATCTTCTTCTTGAGGTCATCCACCTGACGCGACAATCTCAGAACTATCTCCGATAGGTTGTCACTCAATGCACTGGAGAGAGGTCTAGAATCAGCCATTATATAGAAAGCAAGGAGGAAGCCGGAGTTTTAAAGGGACTCCTTCATTCAAGAAGAAAAGAAGTCACGAGTCATTTTAAACAAGACTGACAAAGTTGGTGACTTAGCGGTGAAGGAGACAAAGACAGAATAAAAATTAAATTCATTAATTTGTCTCAACTAGGGGCACTACTCCCCTACATAGTGCAAGAAGCCGGGAATGTACCGGTCAAGGGTTCTTCTCGTCCTTAACCGGATGGTACCCCAGCTTCTCCAACAGTACATGTGCGGTAGAAAGTTCTCTCTGAAGATCCCGGATCCGTTGAGTAGCAGCCTCCGGCTCTTATCAGCAAGCTGACCATTCAAGGTAAACAGGCTCAAACGCACTTGCCAGATGTTCTCCAAACAGGCGGTCGTCATCAATTCGATACGGCGATCCCGATCCTCGATTTCCAAGGCCATTTTCTCGCGCTTATCCACGATGTACTTCTGGATGGTACTCCGGCGTCAGCCATTTTTCAGAAGAAGCTTCAGCAACAACAACAACAACAGGGAACGGAGAGAGAGAGAAGTGGACATCCTTCTACACCACCGGTTCCCTATTTATAAAAGAGGAAAGAAACCTTAATCCTTGATCCAACGGATACAGAATCGTCATCAAGAAGCGTGTCAAGGAAGGAATCCTCTGAATCTCAACAGCCGGGGAAGATATTGCTAAGATCTTTCCCAAGCAGATTTTCTACTTGACAAAGAGGGGGCGATGTGTGTACCCTAGGAAAAACCTCGACAGGTGACACCGATGGCTGTATAAGAACCTAAACCGGGAGCACCTGAGAAGTAGCCAGCCAAGCCTGGGCTATCGAGTAGGGCCCAACCCGATTTCAAGAGATCCACATACGCTCTGTGGGCCTTGACTCACCGGATAGTCCACTATCAATGGGTGGATCCCCGATTACTGTATAAGAAGTTGAACCGTGGACTCCCATACATCGACCAGGCCCACCTTAGTCAAGTAGGCCAAGTCCGGTCCAGTAAGGTCCAGCAGCGACAGGGGCTCATCCAAACGCTTAACACAGAAGTCCAGAGGACCTGGCCAGGGAGTATGCAGTGGGGATTGGGCCTCCGGTCAGAGGAGTCAAGCCCAAGTCTTTGTTTTCAGGCTTGGTCAATCCAAGTCCCAACCAACTGGATGAGTCCAGCGAGATTCCAGGCCAACAAAACCCATGGTTCTATCTCGCTGGAGAAGATAAAGGAAACCCAGCTTGAACCAGGACCTATCAGAGGATGCCACGTGGCAGTCATCATGGTCAAAGGGGATTCAAACCAAGGAGATAACCGTTCGGCAGCATGCAAGTTATCTCCACGGAAAGCATCTTCACAGTTGAACTACCTGAGTTCGTGGAGTCAAAACCGGAGGGGTAGTTGAGCCAGCCTCCTCCGGCCTACTACAAGAAAGACTGCTAACAGCCTCTAGCTGGGAACTTTTGTGAAAGAGAAGAACGAAGCAAACAAGAAAATCCGAGCTAGGTGGTTATAACGAATTACATTTGGAAACCGTCGTTTCAGTGACTCATAGGGCTTCCCTCAGCTCAGACTGGTGTCGTCACCTCTCCCAGGACCGGAATGATTATCCCTGCCCGATGGGTCTACATCCATCCCTGAATGTCGTCGAGTACTGAGCACAAGTGTCCGAAGAAGAAGCAGAGTAAGGAGGCTACTGGTGAAGTTTGGCTACAAAAGCAAGAGGAAACTGCTCAGGCAGACCCTACTAGTGGCCATGGAGATGATCCTAGCTCTAGCTGGAAGGCTGCGCCCATTACGAAAGATAGTTGGAACCCAGGCGATTGTTTGTTGGCACCGCAAATACAGGAGTTCTAAACCTCCTGAACTACGAGTCTTTCACAAAGCAACTCCATTAGAGCTTAGTGGAAGCAAAGACTTGATTCCAAGTTCATCATCTTGGATGCGTAGGTAGACTGATCCCGATCAGGTCCAATCTCACTGTATACCCCCATCCTATCTCTGTCTATACAAGGCTTTCATTGTAACTGTTCGATCAATATATACACATCTCGAGTTTGTGGATCAAAGTTTTTCACCCACAGTGATCCTTGGAATGTGGAATGGGTGATAAGTTTGATGGAGTTGGGTGGTTATCTAATAATGATTTAATGTTTTAAATGAAGGTTATGGCGGGAAGCGGACGTGGTCAAGTCTATCAGTTGACTCAGGACCAGATGAATTAGTTGTTGCTAGCAGTAGCAGGCAACAATAGGGGTAATCGTGACCCATTTGCTAAGAGGAACAAAGATTTCCTCAATCTGGGCGGTATAAAATTCAATGGTAAAGAAGACAGGAAGGCTACAGTGTTATGGCTTCGCCAGACAGAAGCCGTGTTTGCAAAGATGGTATTGACCAAAGTTCGGAAGCAGGAGCTTGCTTCCCATCAGTTGGAGAGTAGAGCATTACTTTGGTGGGACGCTTTGAAAGTGGGAGGAGTTTAGGCACACTTTTGAGGGTAGGTACCTTTCGAGTGCTTACATAGACCGATTAGTGGATGAATTTCTAGACCTGAGACAGGGTACTATGACCGTAGCAAAGTATACGAATCGATTCAATGAGTTGTCCATGTTTGCTCCGCATATGGTAGATACAGTCGAAAAGATAAATTATCGTTTCATTAAGGGCCTAGGGCACTATGTATCGAAACAATTGATTCCATTTGATAGTGTTATGAACCTCGCAATGAAGTATGAGGAGAAGGAACAGGAGTTTAAAGCAGAGAAGAGCAAGAAGACAGGTGATAACTCCAGAGACAGGAACCGACACAAGCCATATGATCCTAACTTCAGAGGTCGGCATTATGACAATAACCCAAAACCAAGGTTACAACAGGCCACCGAGAGATAACCAGGGTTTAAGACACCGTGGTGGGTATGGGCGTAGTGACAACAAAGCTAGAGAAGGCGCACCACCACCACCAGGGCAACCTGCCCCATGTTTGCCTTACAGGCCAGTACCTTTACCGTTACCAGCGCTATCAGCATTAGCAGGGCCGATCAGGGTAACTGTTGGAACTGTGGAGGACCAGGACATCGTTCTGCTGAGTGTCGTCGACTAGTGAACAACAACCAGGGAAGGCCAGCACATCAGCCTAACCGAGGGAGAGCCTTTGCTGTTTTGCCTGCATTTCAGGGATTGGAAGGTATTTTTGATTGTTCTCAGTTTAGATTCAGAGTATTATTTGATTATGGTGCATCACATTCATTTATAGCTAAGCAGATAGTAGATAAATGTCAGATTGTGACTAAAAAGGGACAATATTGACATTAGGGAGCGGTATGGTGCTCGACGCACCTGGATGAGCGAGAACGAAATCCCGGGGCGTTACATTTGCTACTTGTTCTACATTGATAACCAATTATTACATGCACAAGAAGGAAAATATCAGTACAAAATCAATCTTTTGATAGTGGATACTCAATTATCCTCTATGAATAAACAAATATTATATATTGGTTGATCAAAATATTTATCAAACTTAATTGGAATTGGTTGATCAAGTCAATCAGTATGTGTTGATTAATATGTTGATCAACTCAATTCAATGCTGATCAACATATTGATCAACCCTAGCATCTAAAACAACTATCAATATATTGGTTGATCAACTTGAAAATTATCAAATAACTATTATATTTCAGTTTAATCAATATGTTGATCATCATAATTAAAAATTATTTATTTAACTCATCCATTATATTTTTAGGAATCATGTGAAAGTGTAAAGGGTGTTAGTCAGTTTCATTTAGAAGTGAAGGATAAACAAGTTCTTGAGCCTGTGAACATGGAGACTCTAAGAAGGTATGAACTAAAATCGGGCGCACGAACAACACCTCTTGCTAAGAAAGCAACTCCTTCAAGAAAACCTGCTTTTAAAGAAACCTGCCGCAAAGAAAGTTGATGAAGATAAAGAAACTCCTTCAAGGCAAACTGTTTTGAAGCGTACTTGTGCTGAAATTGGTTAGACATCAAAACAACCTGATTCAAAAAAGATGAAGGTAGAAAAGAAAACTACAAGAATGTACGTAGCTAATTGCCAAAGAAGAAGACACTAAAGAAAATATAGATGTAGATGAATACAATGTTCTTTTATTTTGACTTGATAATGACATGTTAAACAATGTTTTATTTTTACTTTTTTGGATATAAGTATTCTGTGTTGGTAAGCAATATTATGTTCGGATGATAAAGTGTTGTAAACAGAATTAATCCTGAATTCTTGATGTTGATAATTCATTTCTTTTGTAATGATATCAATATGTTTTTTATGACTTTTCTTGGTTTTGATGTTGTTTCGTATAGTACATTAGCATGTTTATGTCAAGTACTTGAATTTTCTACTTGATCAACTCCAATATATGTTGATCAGTATGTTGATCAACTATGTACTTTCTGTTATCTGGTTGATCAACTTACAACCTATGTTGATCAGTATGTTGATCAACTCTCTACTTTGTGTTTCCAAGTTGATAAACCACTACACCAAGTTTGTTATTTTGGCACATAACATTTGGCACGGTTCTGTTGTGAGCATAAGTTTTTGCACGGTTTAGTTGTGTTTGGCTCAGTTGAAAACCGAGGCAAAGGTAAGCTCAATTTAAAACCGAGCCAAATTGTTAACACTACTCACATTTTTTGCACGTGGCATACCTGGTATAAAAGGCCTTAACTTTTGGTCAAGAGAAATTGACCACAACCCACGATGTCTTCTCTATTCTCCCACTCTCTTCTCCTTCCCCGTTTGTGTTCATCCCCAAATCCAGATCTTCAACCACTCTTCGATCTTCTTTCATCTTATATATCACTTACATCTCTCACAAGTTAAGGTTTCCTCTCTCTCTCTCTCTCTCTCTCTGTCTCTCTCTCTCTCTCTCTCTCTCTCTCTCTCCTCTTAAGTTTTGAGAAACCCTAAATCAAAATCAAGCCCATATTCTTTTATATGCTTCCATTTCACTGTAGATTTTGAAATCATTATCAAAGAACTTAGATTTAAGTGTGGAATTCTGCAAAAGGTAATTAAGATTGCTTTGTACTTTGTTTCATTTTTATTTTGCATATTTTTTTCTCTCTCTTGTTTCTCGTCAAATTTGGTTCAGATTTCGGAAAGAAATAAGAAAGATCAAGAAGATAGATGTTTCCATTTGTGATTTTGTTTTTGTTCAAATTTCAGAAACGCTCAAACTACCGGGAATAGTTGTTCAACTGCTTGTGTTCAAAGAGAATGTAAGTAATGCCTTAATATATTCTAATAGACCACTGTCATTTAAAATTTCAAATTCCACCCGAGCTTTGCAATTTTATTGACTCCCCCTTGTCCATGATATTCGTCCTTATTTTTGTTTTATATCAGCACAAAAATGTCAGCGATACGATATCATTATGCAGTAACTAGATTTAACAACTACATGATTTGAAGATACCAACAATTTCAATTGATGGTTCACTTGTTAAGGCTGGAATTCAGGTTTTGGTTTACAGGTAAAATTGTTTGTAAAATTATCTTAGTGAAAATGATGAAAGAAATAGAATTGTTTTGCAAATTATTTTACCAATCACTTTCAAAATGCAGTAGGGATCAAGATTATTATGCCATTGACAAAAAGTAGGATACTGGTTCAGTGACTATCAAAAGAGTAAGAATTAAACATTACTGCACCCTATAGAGTGTGGTTTGTTGTTAGCAGGTAACTTACAAGTGCTCATCCCCGTCATTTTAATTGATTGTGTTACCTAAGGGTTTAGTGTTCATCCCCTTTAATTTCTCTCTTCTTTTTCTGTAAAATGGGTGTTTGAAAAGATAGCCTAAAGACTGATTATTTTGCAGAAGCAAACATGCTATACTTGGAAACACCATTACGAGTTGGCTTGTCCTTTTCTATCGAAGTTTCTTCTATGGTTATGGGAGATAAGATAACAGGCAAGTTCATTTCTTTCAACATTTTTAATAACTCCTTTATCTTATGTTTCTTTCAGAACCATTTCTAAAGATACATAAACATATATCTTTTTAGTGCATTTTTCCACATTTATTTACTGTGATTACTGAAACTTTCTTTGTGTTTGTGTTTTTAAGCTAGGGAGAATCTTGTATTCTTGCAACGGCTCCTCAAATTTCCACAATACAAACATTCAGACCATGTAAGTTTGTTCTTCACTTGTTCAATACAAACACTACTTGGTCAACGGAAGCGTATATGTGACAATGATTATGAATTTTTCTTATCACCAGGTCACTATGTTCTGCAACTTGTCAAGTTCATGATTAAATTCAACAAAAACCAAAAGTTTTTTACTTCAGCTTGTAACTATTCTTGGTATGTAAGCGAGTATTACAGGAGCTCTGTTTCCCCTGTTTGTTCGAAAGTGATGAGTCAAGTCAACTGGCAAAAAGTAGATATGTTGACAACTATGAT
Organism: Aquilegia kansuensis; assembly: GCA_020826895.1. Lineage (NCBI taxonomy): Eukaryota > Viridiplantae > Streptophyta > Magnoliopsida > Ranunculales > Ranunculaceae > Aquilegia > Aquilegia kansuensis. Next base: position 14,387,229 of record CM037005.1, on the reverse strand, counting down.
GTTACTGTTGATGTTTGCATCTCTTCAGTGTTCTCTGAATTAGTCCCCAAGTGAGTTTAATCAACAAGTTCTATAATTCCTTAATCCCCTAGTGAACTATGACTAGCTATATTGTTTATCAACTTAATTATATGTGGCTATTCTTACTTTGGTCCTGCAGTAAGTTACTGAGTAGATAGATGAACGTGTAGAGTATGAAACAATTAATAATCTAACTCAACCAGATGTGCAGAAGGTAAGCATTTAAACTGAATTGTTGCCTTACTTTGTCTACATGAATGCATGACTTTGTCTACTCTACTTTATCTACTTAGAATATTAAGTTTTTCTTGTACTGTCAACAATTCATGAAGACTTTATATTCAGCATGCAAATGAGAGTAACAAACCATTATTCGTAATTTTAACAGATGCTACATGGATTCTAAAGTTAATGTGTTAATCTTTAGAAAAGTATACTTTGCCTTTTATTTGTCTTGTAAGTGACTGTTAATGTCACATGATCATTTTCGTTTTGGTTTTGGTTTTTTTTTTATTGGAATTGTTTTTGTTAAGATCCACCTAAGTGGAAAGCCTTAACCATGTGTGGTAACAGGAAAGTCTGAAGGCTGCTCCCGTCCCTGTCAGGGGAGATGCCAACCGTCTCTCCTTTCTAAAGCCTTAACCATGTTTTGGTTGTCATCCATTCCACACTATTTATGTGTAGTCTGTATATGTGTGAGTACTCGTTGAGAAAAAAACCTATATGCTTTAGTTTATCTTCAATGATGATGCTTGTTTGAGGATAACTCGTAGGATGCAGGGTTGTAGTTATAACCCTAAAAAATGATGGCCTTTGTGTTTACTTTTTTGACAATGGGAGTGCTTTATATTCCCATTTTTTAGGTTCATGTTTACTTTTTTGTAAAGGGTTCATGATTAATATAATAGTTTGAAAAATTAGGAACTATACTTCAATTAGCCATTCATATTTATATTCCTCGTTTATAATTTTAAATTCGTTTGTATTGGAATTGATTATTTAATCTCATGGATGCACGTGTTAAAAAAAATTAATGAGACTAAAGAGCCTTCCAAAAAAGCCTTTCATTTGATGGATTGATACATGGAGCCCTTGTAAATTTTGCTATGTACTTAAAGATTTTTGAACAAATTGATGGATATATTCTGTAAACATGATGCAGGTTTAATGGCAATATTGTAAATTGAACAGAGAAATAAAATTAATTATAATTTTTTTTTTAAGTTTTTTTTTTTGAGATTTGTCACGGTTTCAAACTGTGCCAAACATGTGCCACGTGTTGTTTTTATTAAATCTTTGGTTGCAGGTCAAAGTTAAAAATTGGCACGGTTATGACTTTTTTTTGGCACGGTTTTGGGTTTGTGCCAAAACATTAGCCACATGCGTTTTTGGAACGTTTTAGAACCGTGTCAAACCAGTTTTAGACCGGTTTAAAACCGTGCCAGATTAGGTTTTTTGGTGTAGTGAACATATTGATCAAGTACAACATATATTTTGATCAGTATGTTGATCAACTATGATACAACAATAGTTTTGTTGATGAATACATTGATCAACTCAAATATCTGTTGATCAACCATTTAAACAACTCAAAATGAAAACAAACCCTGATAAGTATATTTTCACATGAAATTACAACTATAACAAAATTAAAATAATATCATAGTCCTATACAAAGGTTCAATGGATTTTAAGTTCTCGAAGAACCACAATTAATTTGAATCATTCTCCGTCTCAACAATTGCGACAGCTAATGTGAAAAACCTGCAAAATACAAAGAAAAAACATATTTATCAAGTCCAGTATACAGGTTGATCAACATAGTAATCAACTTTAAACAAAATAATTAAAATGAAACAACTTTGATTAGAATGTTTATCAAGTCCAGTATATATTGCTCAACTTTTTTATCAACTCAAATACTTTTTCAAAACCTTAAAGCATAATCCAAAATGTCATCTTTCTAAAACCCTAAACCAATGGGAATGGTGAATCCTATTGGAATATTGTCTTAATTAAGTACACCCCAAATGCTATGTATTTAAATACGATCTTTCTAACCCCTAAACCAATGGGAATTGTAAACCCTAGTTGAATATTGTCTTAAGTACACCTTAATGCTTTCATTCTAAACCCCAAAACCAATGGGAATGGTGAACCCTAATGGAATGTTGTCTACAGTACATTTTAATGTTGTCTTGAGTACACCTTATTGTTCTCATTATAAGCCCCTAAACAAATTAATGAGAATAATAAACCCTAATCGAATGTTGTCTTAAGTAGATCTTAATGTTGTCATTCTAAACTCCTAAACCAATAGGAATGGTAAACCCTAGTGGAATGATGTCTTAATTAAGTACACTTTTATTTTAAGAAACTAGTATATTTATTATTATTATTATTATTATTATTATTATTATTATTATTATTATTATTATTATTATTATTATTATTATTATTATTATTATTACTTGATCAACTAAATACATGTTGATCAACATATAGATCAACTCTTGATGCAGAACATCTTGACACAGTCAACTCAGTTTGACTGAGTTGACTGACAGTTTCCTATTTCATATTTTGAGTTAGTATTGGTTTATAAATCCTTGTCTAAGTTGAACTTGGTTTCTAAGTTATGTTTTTGCTATTTAGATGTCTTTGTAATAGTCTACAAGAATCTTTTCAGGTCTATTATGTTTAGGAATCCTTAAGGGACAAGTATTAGGAGTTTAATTTAGTTTCTACATTAGTTATCAAAAGTTATCTACATAAAGAGCTCTAAAAACGAAACAATTATTCATTCAACTATGAAAACTTCTATTTTTTCTTTGTTTTCTTTCAAGTTTATAGTGTTAGATTCAATTATCACGCTTCCGTCTACGTCAATTGGTATCAGATTCAGGACGAGTTCTTGAAGTGATGGTGAAGAGCGTGAAATAGTCGTTAATTAGATCGCGCTTTTCAAAACCTTGCTTTGACTACCTTAAACGAGTATAGCTTCAAGAAAGCGTTATCAAATCCACGTCTAAGAGAGAACAAAGTTAATATGAAGAAAAGAAATTCATTTATACTAATCTAGAGAATAAGAGGTCAATAATTTTGCAAGGTTTTGGTGATTAACTACTAATAATGTAAGAAATAAATATAGGAAGATAAATATGATGAGAATTTCAAGAGATTGAATCCACCAATTCAATTATGTAAAAATTTATATATAGATTTATCAAGATTAATCCGTAGATAGATACTCATTACACACTACGATTATTCGAAATGCATAATGAAAAGCTATGAGATTAAACATTTATTCTATCTACATTAGAATGTGAGGAAAGACTACAACACAATGTACAACTATTATGTTGGTGGCAAGAAAGAGTACGTTCGTCTTTCAGACCGTCACTCAATGTGTCCCTAAATAGTTATAGCAAAGTGTATATTCCACCTACTAAAAGAATTTAATGAACTAAGAAGAAAGTAAATAAAAACCGTAATATGTTTCATTTCACAAATAAATCATTGCAATTACTTACCTCTAATTACCTTCTCTCAAAGCGCTAGATCTTTGCCCTCCAGAATTACTCTAATGGATTAAAGCTTAATAAATCATATATTAACTACAACATAGAATGAAAAGGCTTCATCTCTCCCTTGAAAAAATGAGATTAGCCTAGCATAATACGAAACTAAAATCAATTAAATAAAATGACGTAAAATAAAAACTAACTAAACTAAAAGAACAAAAAGAAGAAGAAAAGAACTTTTATTAGAATGAGTTTTGCTCTCAACTCTTGATTATGATTACAATGAATAGAGCTCCCTATTTATAGATCCATAGGGAGCCTAAAAGGGGAAAATTGCAAAATATTACATAATATTTGATTTGATTGTTAATCAAATCATTGTGGAAGAAAATGTTAAGAGTAAAATCTTTGAATGATTGTGGTCAAAGATTAATGAAAAACATGTGTTGAAAATCATATCCTTGCCACCATTGTTGCTTTGTAAAAAACACTGCCATATATAGTGGTATTCTAGAAGATACTGGAAATCTTTCTTGGATGGTTACACATGCTAGAATCTTAAATATCAACCTTGAAGTGATTTCATGCTCCATCTTCTGTTTAGTAGTCTCACTCAACTTATCTCCTTAATAGGGCTCTCTTGGACTTGAGCTTTGTAGATAATTTATGGGCTCATTTAGATTTAATCCACTAAGATTCATTCAAGGCTTCTACCATTTGGAACAATGACTTTGGGTTTTATACTTGACTTTTCTCTTTTTGCTTTTTTTATATCATTTTGTAGGCTTTTTCTTTGATTTATTCTTTTCTAGGTTCTTTCCTACAAAAATACAAAAACAATAGATATTACTCTAATTCAAGTCCAAAAGTGAGTGAGTTCTAACATCATACTAGTTAGGGGTAAAAACTACGTTTTTGGATACTTATCACAACCCCCAAACTAGCATTTGCTAGTCCTTTAGCAAAAGAGAGAAATAAAAAGAATAAGTAGACAAAAACTTTATTTAATATACAAGTTATACCATTACGTTGTATGAGACGAGTGCATTAACCAAATGCACTAAGGCCTTAAACCCCTAGGTTCCCCCTAGTAGGACGAGTTGAAGCCTCGTGGGGGTTCGCAGAGAATATACCCAAAAATTCACAAAAACAAAAATGGGACTAATGGTGATGCAACTTTTCTCAGAGAAAACAATATTTTTCAAATATTAAGTTCATGCACACACTTTATATCAAGTCATCCATCATAAATGCAACAGATTGTACTTTATTTCTAGAAATAGAGACTATCCGATAATAATCCTGACAAAGAGATGTGTATATGTTAATAGCCACAAAATGTAATTTTTCTTATCCAAACAAGAGAATTCCTAATTTTCTTTTGAAAAAATCGCTTTATCCCAAATCTCACCGGGCATACACTCAGAAAGAAAATCACTCAGAGATTGGTTTATCATTTTACCTCTATATGTGAGAAAGGAATTAAAAATCAGAACATCTCACATATGTAAAAGAAAACGCTTTATTTTTAGAATAGTCTCATAGAATTGATATTGATCACATGCGAGAGTGTCAGGTATTTCACCTTAGCGTCTTCTCACCTATTCTCCACCTTTTATCATACATCCATTTGAATCGAATAAGTATAAAAAGGTTGTAGCTTGGCTTGAGGCCGGTTTACAAAAGAAAGATAAAGGATCAAAGTTTTCTAGAGATACCAAGGGTCTTCATTTATGTTTGACAAATTTTTTACTTCAAGATTCATTTAAGGAGATTTGAATCTTCATACTTTGAGATATCTTCAATTTATCGGCTTTGAAAATTCAATAATATCCATTTCTTCATTTCTTGCATTCCATCAGCTCTTTTTTTTTTTTAAGAAAGACATCTTCAGAACCATCATTCTCCTTTTTCTAATGTTTGTCTTCATAATTCATCCTTGGCATCTCTAAAAAAATAGGTAATGGATATAAGTTGAGGTGTAAAACTTCAAATTTGGAGTATTGGATATAGATAATGGGCTTAGAAAAAGGCTTAGTCAAAAGCTCAGAAGGGCTCCTACTTGGATATTATTATTTTAGGTGGGCTAAAGGCTAAATTGGCTAAAACTAAAAAAAAATACTTATTTTCATTTTCAAAAGGTTAGTATGGTAATTTCATCTCGAATAAACTACAAGACCCAAGTTTATATCTCCCCACTTGACTTCACTCTCGTGATCAATCAAAGTAAAAATAATGAGACTAGAAAAAATTCAAATAACGCTGAAAGAAAAATTGAGTCACGTAGGACCCGGAGTGACGTATATAACTCTCTAAAGAAAAAAATGGCTCAAGTCTCACATGGTTATATGGTCTCCACACTTATTCCTCCAAATCCTTAGGAAGTTCATTGTTTTTCAATTCAAATTACACTTGTGGCTTTTGTGCATAAAATTTTCCAAGTCGGGATTTTTACGAATAAATCTATTTATAGTAATAACACACAATTCCCAAATATTTGAGCTTTAAAATTTTATATCTCATCATAGAAAATCACCATTAGTGTTTTTTTTAATTTAAATATAAAAATAAAATTTCAAGATTTAAATTTTAGCCTCTCCCCCCAAACTAAATTATGCATTGTCCTCAATGTAAAAGAATTTAATAACACAAGCAAAAAATTAATTGAAAGTGAATTTTATTACCAACAGAATTATACTACAAGAACTTGGGTTGCCTCGTAAGAGCGCTAAGTTTTTCGTCTTCAGCCAGACGCACTAGACATTCTCATTGGTATTACCCAAACGTCAAAATCCTAAATAATTGATGATCCTTCCAGAAAAATTGAACCGATGAAATTAGCAACAAACTAGATAGCGCGGAAAAAAGGTTCATATAATTAAAATAATCTCCTCCAACACAAACTTGATGTACAAATGTTTGAGAGAAATATGGGCTTGTATAGGCTTGTAGATGGGATGGTGAATTGTGAGCCAAAGGATTGAGCGCATGAAAATTCGCTTCCCCCTGGTCTATCTCTTGATGGTTGAAGTACTTGTATAATATTGGTGATACTATAAGATCATATTCTAAGTTTGGGGCTTTACAAAAAGAGACGAAAGGTTGGACATTTGGAGTATGGATGTTGGGTTCCCTTGAGTGAGTTTTTACATTAGAAAAGTTACTTGAGTCAATATAATTATTCACAAGTTCTCTCAAGATTGGGTCATCACTTTTCTTTAAGAAATCAATACACTCATTTATGGGTGGATCATTTGGATCGTCCGGATAGATGAGATAAAATTCTTCATCGGTCATTAAATCCTCATGGGGTTGGCTTAATTTTAGATGGTCATCAAGGTAATACTTTTCTATAGCCATGATGGAACATACATCCTCTACCAAATCAAAATCTTCTGGTGGCTTCGTAAGCGTAAATATGTTCACTTCGATCTTCATATTCCCAAAGGTTAAGGTCATGTTACCATTTCGACAATTAATAATGGCATTAGCAGTAGCTAAAAATGGTCGACCTAAAAGAATTGGTATTTGTTTCCCTTACGTAGGTTGAGTATCTAAGACAATGAAATCTATCGGATAATAGAAGTCTTGTATTTTCACAATTACATCTTTAATAATACCCTTTGGAATTTTAATACTTCTATCGGCCAATTGTAAACGCACATCTGTTGGTTTTAATCCTTCTAGTCCTAATTGTTTATATAATGAAAAAGGTATCAGATTGACCTCGGCTCCAAGATCTAGGAGAGCTTGGTCTTCAAAGTTTTCATCTATCTTACATGAAATGGTTGAACTACCTAGATCCTTATGTTTTACAACCGCTTGATTGAGAATGTAAGATGTAGATTGTTGTGTCGAGAAAGCCTCTTTCAGGAGATTTATTTTCTTTTTAAGCATATCCTTGATAAACTTTCCATAGGCTGGTATTTCTTTTTAAGAATGGAATATTGATTTGAAGGTGTTGAAAAATTTCTGCTAGCTCATTGAACTTACTTTCTTGTCTGGGTTTTATCCTGGACGGATATGGTGCAATGGGTCGTAGTACTGTCGGTGTCGGTTTGTCTTTCTTAGGCTCTTGATTCTTTTTTGGTGCAACTACTTCGTTTTCTTTTGTAGGAGGTGATTCTTTCTCACTTTCTTCAACATGTTCTGTTTCTACGTTTGGTTGAGATTCTTCTGTTTTTTCTTCCTCTATAGAATTTTCTCGTTCAGGAACGTAATCGACTTTGTTGTCAACTTTCTTTCCAGATCTAAGGGTAGTTATTGCATTCATTTGTTGGTTGGAGGTGGATGCCTCATATACACCTTTTCCTTTAAGATTTGGATCAGGTTGACTGGGTAAAGTACCTCTTGGTCTTTCAGCTAAAGTTGTGACTACTTGGCCTTGCAATTGTTGCATCATTTGAAATTGCTTATTGGTTTGTTCTTGTATTGATAGCATGTGTTAGTTTGCTCTACCTGTTTGTTCGTTTGTTCTTGCAAGTAGTCTATCCGCGTAATAGTTTGTTCCAAATTTTGGGCCACAACCTTTAGTGTATTTTCCAAATTTACGTTAGGTTGAGCCACCGATTCTTGGTAATTTGTCATGGGATCTACCACAATGGCTCTATTATTGTATAGAGGTTGTGTTGGCCTATTGTTTGCTTAATTGGGAGGATTCACGACATTATTTGGTTGGCTCCACGCAAAATTTGGATTATTCCTCATATCATGATGGTAGGTGTTTCCAAATGTATTGGCAGTGGGTCTCCTATTGTAAGCATTATAAGTAAAAATTTGTTCTAACGTTGGTTCATTCATGGTAAAAACTGGACAGGCATCGACAGTATGAGATATTTCTCCACATTGTACACAAGGTTCTATCTTGGTAGAATTAATATTATTGGCAGAAGTCACGCTAAAACTATCAATTTTCTTACTTAAAGACTCAACGGTGGTAGCTATATTGTCGATGTAAGTTCGAAGTCTTGCGTAACATTATACATTCCAGTTTTTTTTGTATTCCCTCTATTTTAGCAATGTCCTCATTGTTGCCACCCTATTTTTGAGCGTTCTCGGCTAGTTTCTCAAGGAATTTGTAAGCATCTTCGGCCTTTTGTTTTAGAAAATTTCCTTGGTGCATAGACTCGAGTAATGTTCGATTCATTCCAGAAATTCCTTTGTAAAAATGGTAAACTTGTTGGGCTTTGTCGAAATTGTGGTGTGGGCAACGAATAAGTAAATTGTTAAAACGTTCCCAACTTTCAGAAAATTCTTCGTCGGGTTTTCCTTTAAAATTGGCTATTGCAGCTCTCATAACATCTGTTTTGGCTTGTGGGTAAAACTTTACTAAGAATTTTCTTTCTAACCCTTCCCATGTAGTGATTGAATTGGCTGGTAAAGAGTTAAGCCAATAGGCAGCTTTATCTTCAAGGGTTAAAGGAAATAAACGTAACCTAAAACCGTCGGTACCCAAATGTTGATTCTTGACAGTGTTTAAAATTGTAATAAATTTACGCAGATGACTATAAGGTTGTTCATTTTCGAATCCATGGAATTTCGGTAACATATGAATAATTGAAGGTTTTATTTCAAAATGTTGTGCATCACATGCTGGCAACACAATAGAAAAAGGCGGGTTGGTGGTTACTGGAGCAAATTGCTCATCGAGATTTCTAGCATCCACAAGGCCCTCCATGATAGAAAAGGTAGTTGGTGATGAAGGAGTAGAAGATTCCTCGTCCGAGGATAGAAGATCAATACTAACTAGACCATTAATTTCGTTTCTCACCCAACCAAGTTTGGGCATACAAAGTAATCAAACACAAACAGAAAAAATATTCTAGATTAAACAAATCAATTTTTTTATGTTTTATTTTTTTTTGTCTCTTGATTTAATTTTTGTGGTTACGAATTTTAAGCAAACCTAGTACTTCTAGACTTAGCTCCTACTCTTGGCAAGGTAAAATCTTAAGTAGTTCAAATAACTTTTCCCCAAATGCAACCAGATCAGTTCCCAGATTTAGTGGGGGGTCTTCCGTGTATAACACGTTCCTCAATTATGTAACCACTTAAACCTTAGACGGCATTGCACGTTGTTCAACAGAACAATTTTAGACATTGCACAAGAAGCACTAATTATAATAATTCCTTAAAATTTTATCCTATTTAAGAGGGTCTTATGAGCTATATAGCAACCCTTGGCTTGAAGTCTAATAAATTGTAAATATTATTGGGCTTAGGTTATGCAAGATATTGAAATTTTTAACCTAGATGGGCAAAATAGCGGTGATGAAATCCACTACTTTATCTTGTTGGGATTCTTGCCCTTATATAATATTTTATGCAAATGTTAAATTAAATGCGCAATACACCACTCAATTAAAATAAACTGCTACTTGACTTTCGCGGTGATAAGGTATACTTACAGGATCGGGCCACTAAAGATGAATTAGTGTACGAACCTGTGCAGAACAAACTAGTCAATTGTCCATTATTATTTGTTGTCATTTTCTACCAGAGAGTGAATGTATACGAACTAAATGCAATAATTGAAACTACAATCTACTTTAATAAAATTGAATAGAAAACAAGTAATTAGAGAAGAGAGAAGAAAACAAACTCAATATGAAAAGTGAGAGGGTTGGGTGGGTCCCAATAGACTGTCGATCATTATGATGACGTCTTTTGTTCCTTGGTTCGATTCCTTCTTAGACCGGCAACAACGCCATTTGAAAGAGCGCAAAATAGTCGTTAATTAGATCGCGCTTTTCAAAACCTTGCTTTGCCTACCTAAAACGAGTATAGCTTGAAGAAAGGGTTATCGAATCCATGTCTCAGAGAGAACCAAGTTAAATGAAGAAAATAAAGTCATTTATACTAATCTAGAGAATAAGGGGACAATAATTTTGCAAGGTTTTAGTGATTAACTACTAATAATGCAAGAAATAAATATAGGAAGATAAATATGATGAGAATTTCAAGAGATTGAATCCACCAATTCAATTATGTAATAATTAATATATAGATTTAGCAAGATTAATCCGTAGATAGATACTCATTACACACTAAGATGATTCAAAATGCATAATGGAAAGGTATGACATTAAACATTATTCTATCTACATTAGAGTCTATCAATTCTGAAAAATCAATGATATTTTTTATCATTAAAATGTGAGGAAAGACTACAACACAATGTACAACTATTATATTGGTGGCAAGAAAGAGTACGTTCGTCTTTCAGACCGTCACTCAATGTGTCCCCAAATAGTTATTGCAAAGTGTATATTCCACCTACTAAAAGAATTTAAAGAACTAAGAAGAAAGTAAATAAACATTGTAATATGTTTCATTTCACAAATAAATCATTGCAATTACTTACCTCTAACCTTCTCTCGAAGCGCTAGATGTTTGACCTCCAGATTTACTCTAATGGATTAAAGCTTAATAAATCATATATTAACTACTACATAGAATGAAAAGGCTTCATCTCTCCCTTGAAAAAAAGAGATTAGCCTAGCATAATACTAAATTAAAATCTATTAAATAAAATGATATAAAATAAAAACTAACTAAGCTAAAAGAACAAGAAGAAGAAAAAAAAAACTTTTATTAGAATGAGTTTTGCTCTCAACTCTTGATGATGATTACAATGAATAGAGCTCCCTATTTATAGATCCATAGGTAGCCTAAAAGGAGAAAATTGTAAAATATTACATAATATTTGATTTGATTGCTAATCAAATCATTGTGGAAGAAAATGTCAAGAATAAAATCTTTGAATGATTGTGGTCAAAGATTAATGAAAAACATGTGTTGAAAATCAAATCCTTGCCACCATTGTTGCCAACTTTGTATAAAACTGTCATATATAGTGGTATTCTAGAAGATACTGGAAATCTTTCTTGGATGGTTGAGTTGTCAAAATATTCTCCATATTTTACACATGCTAGAATCTTAAATATCAACCTTGAAGTGATTCCATGCTCCATCTTCTGTTTAGTAGTCTCACTCCACTTATCTCCTAAATGGGGCTCTCTTGGACTTGAGCTTTGTAGATAATTTATAGGCTCATTTAGATTTAATCCACTAAGATTCATTCAAGGCTTTGACCATTTGGAACAATGACTTTGGGTTTTATACTTGACTTTTCTTTTTTTGCTCTTTTTATATCATTTTGTAGGCTTTTTCTTTGATTTATTCTTTTCTAGGTTCTTTCCTACAAAAATACAAAAACAATAGATATTACTCTAATTCAAGTCCAAAAGTGAGTTCTAGCATCATACTAGTTAGGGGTAAAAAGTATGTTTTTTGGATACTTATCAGATGGCCATTAACGATGATTATAACCGTTCCTATGACGAAAATAATGGAAACTTTGTCACCCAAGAAGATTTGGATCGAAGATTTACTGATTTTGATGCAAAACATACAACCAAGTTTGCTTTTTTGGAGGTTCAAATTGCATCTTTGCGATACCTTATTTTGGAGGATCACAAAGGGAAGAAGAAAGTCGGAGAACTACCATAAGATGTTGCTGCTCTCTTTGGCACCACCCATAGTGCTACTTCCACCAACCAGATTCTTCAAGGTAACAACATCAACACCCCTACGCGTACCACCATCCCTTATGTTACCCATCACCTTCAATCAGAACCCCAATCCACCCACCACCTTGAATCTCAACACAATCTCTCAACACCTTTCCACCAACAGTATTACTACTCCACTCCGCCACCAAAAACCACTAAAGCTGCCAATTTCAATACTCCACCATCATATACTCGTGTGACACCACCACCACAACCGACTAAGCGATTCCAATAAACACCACTTCCACATCATGATATTGTGCCCTATGAAAAACCTGCCCATAACACCTTTGACACCTCTCAATTTTGCCTCGTTGTCAACACCAACAAAACCAACCATACTACAACCCTCCAACTGCCCTTCCACTACACTTTCCACATGGTCACAAGCCACACAATCCTATGCATGATTTTCCTGAAAACTTTAATGACCATCACCATGACCTTAATAACCATGATTTTGGTAATTTTCAACGTCCGCAAGGAGGATACCAAGGTACACCTATTGAATATAGAGTCAAGGTTGATTTACCTCAATTTAATGGTTTGTTTCATATTGAAGACTTCCTTGATTGGTTGTATGCGGTTGAGAAATTCTTTCACTACATGGATATTCCTGATGATAAAAAAGTGAAGATTGTTGCCTTCAAACTTACCGAAGGAGATGCTGCTTGGTGGGAACAATTGTAACATGATCGTGCTATGCAACAATTAAGAAGGATTATTACGTGGGATGCGATGAAAAGGGAATTATAAAACTGCTTTCTACCATCAAACTATGTGCAAACACTTTGAGAGTTTTTAAAAGTGTCGACAAGGTAATCGCTCTGCTGATGAATATGTTACCGAATTTTATAGTTGCTCTCTAGAAATAATTTGCATGAAAACGAGGACCAACTGATTTCAAGATTTGTTGGTGGTTTAAATCGCAACCTTCAAAAGGACTTAGCCTCTCATCAACACTTTTCTCTCCATGGAGCTATCAATAATGCACTCAAAGTGGAATCTTTCCTAAATCACCTAAAACCTTACACCAAACCTTCATACAACAAAAACCAATTTTCTTCATCCAACAAATCCAACAACTCATGATCATCAACATATTCTAATCAAAATTCTCAACCCGATGATTCCTCTACATCATCCGAGAAAAATCAGTATAGTACTTCACCTTCCCCACCATCCAACCGAAATTCCTACGCTAAAACAAATTCATCTTCTCATCAAACAAGTCAACCTTCCACCTCTAAACCACCTTCGACCAACACCTATGCTAAACCAACCATGGATAAATGCTTCAAATGTGAAAAACCTGGTCATCGATCTCATGAATGTCGGAAACACCTTAATTATGTTGAAGAAGTTGAACATGCCCATGATGATGATATTGAAAATTTTGATCCTAAAGAATTTGAGCAATGTGGACCTGAAGTTGATGATGATGATGATAGTGATCATCTGAATTGTGTCGTACGACCTATTTGTTATTCTCCTTGTGTTGAACATCCACGCTGCCACAAGTTATTCAAAACAAATTGCCGAGTTGCTGGAAAAATCTACAGCTTAATTATTGATAGTGGTAGCATGGAAAATATTGTTTCCAACGCAATGGTCGACACCTTGAAGCTCTCTACCCAACCACATCCTAGTCCTTGCTCAATTGGATGGATCAAAGATGATTGTACCCAAGAGATTAGCAAGCAATGTGAAGTTTTCTTTTCAATTGGCAAATACCATGATTTTGTCCTTTGTGATGTCATCGAGATGAATGCATGTCATATCCTTCTTGGACGACCTTGGCATTATGATGTGGATGTCTTACACCCTGGAAAAACTAACACATATGCTTTCATAAAAGATGTTCAGAAACTTATGCTTCTCCCATCTTCTAAGACACCAAAACCTACATTTTGTTTAATTTCCAAGTGCATTGAAGCTTACTCTAAAGAAACTGGCCATATGTATGCAATAATTCTCCAACCCCATTCATCTGAATCGCCGGTTGAGGTTCCAGACCGAATTAAAACAATTTTAGACAATTTTGCTTGCGTTCTTCCTAAGGATGTACCTGATTCTCTACCTTCTATGCGAGATATCCAACATCAAATTGATCTTGTTCCTGGTACATCATTGCCTAACCTTCGATATTATCGTATGAGCCCCAAAGAACATGGTATTTTGCATGAACAGGTCGAAGAACTTTTGAACAAAGGTTTAATTCGTTTAAGCCTAAGCCCTTGTTTTGTTCCACCATTGATTGTACCTAAGAAAGATGGCTCATAGCGTATGTGTGTGGATAGTCGTGATATTAATCGCATCATTGTAAGGTATTGTTTTGTTATTCCCCATTTAGATGACATTCTTGGCATGCTTGGAGGATCTAAAATTTTTTCTAAGCTTGATCTGAAAAGTAAATACCATCAAATTCACATTCATGAAGGTGATGAATGGAAAACACCTTTCAAAACAAAAGATGGTCTATATGAATGGCTTGTGATGCCTTTTGGGCTTTCTAATACACCGAGTACTTTTATGAGATTGATGAATCAAGTGCTTAAGGAGTTTATTGGGAAGTTTGTTGTTGTTTATTTTAATGATATTCTCATCTATAGTGAGTCTGAGTCAGATCACCTTTACGATCTTTGTGAAGTTTTCAATGCTCTCAAGAAAAATTCATTGTATATCAACCTTAAAAAGTGCCATTGTCTTACTTCGAAACTTTTGTTTCTCGGATATATGGTCTTTTCTGAAGGCATTCAAGTTGATAATGAGAAGGTCAAAGCTATTCATGATTGGCCAATACCAAAATCAGCACATGATGTCCGTACCTTTCATGGACTCAGTTCTTTTATAGGCGTTTCATCAAGAATTTCAGCGTCATACCGGCACCATTGACTGATTGTTTGAAGGACAAAAAGTTTACTTGGTCTCTTGAAGTTGAAGAAAGTTTTGCCTTATTGAAAGAAAAGCTTACTTCTACCCCGTGTTAGCTCAACCAAGTTTTGATAAATTTTTCGAGGTTGATTGTGATGCGTCAATTCATGGAATCAAGGCAGTATTGTCTCAAGAAGGCTGTCGTCTTGTTGCGTTCTTTACCCCACCAAAAATGGAGTGCTTATTAGTTAGAATAT
Source organism: Aquilegia kansuensis (assembly GCA_020826895.1). NCBI lineage: Eukaryota > Viridiplantae > Streptophyta > Magnoliopsida > Ranunculales > Ranunculaceae > Aquilegia > Aquilegia kansuensis. Next base: position 14,371,977 of record CM037005.1, on the reverse strand, counting down.
TATGCAGTTGTCCAAGCTGTTAAATATTGGAAGTATTATCTGATTCACCGTGAGTTCATTTTGTACACGGATCATCAAGCCCTCAAGTATATTAAAGACCACTAACATTCTAATCGGATGCAGGCTCGGTGGGTTGACAATTTGGAAAATTTCACTTTTATTCTCAAGCATAAATCTGGTCAACAAACAAAGTAGTTGATGCTCTTAGTCGTCGTGCTTCTCTTCTGGTTACCATTCGCAGTGAGATTATTGCTTTCGATTATTTAAAGGATCTTTACCATGATGATCCTGATTTTGATGAGATGTGGCTCAAGTGTTCTAATAATGAAAGTGGGACTGTTGATTACTTGATACAAGAAGGTTTTCTCTTCAAAGGGATTCGCCTTTGTATTCCTCAAGGCTCTTTTCGTGATCATTTTATCAAAGAATTACATGGAGGAGGCTTAGGAGACCATTTAGGTAGGGATAAGACTGTGGCTTTGGTTGAGGTACGATATTACTGGCCTTCTTTTAAGAGTAATGTTCGCGACTTTTTTCGACGTTATTTCTTTTGTCAACAATTCAAAGGGTAGTCACAAAACATAGGTTTGTATACACCTTTACCAATAACTGATGGTCCTTGGATTGACCTTTCAATGGATTTTGTGTTGGGTTTACCTCGGACTCAAAGAGGTAATGATTATGTTTTCGTTATGGTTGACCGTTACTTTAAAATGGCACATTTCATTCTGTCCAAGAAGACAATGGATGTTGTCAATATTGCTAATCTTTTCTTTCGAGAAGTTGTTTGTTTGCATAGAGTTCCTACTACTATCACATCTGATCGAGATTCTAAGTTTTTGAGTCACTTTTGGCAAACTTTGTGGAAAAGATTGAATACATCTTTAAAATACAGTAGTACTGCTGATCATCCACAAATATATGGACAAACTGAAGTTGTCAATCAAACTTTGGGTAATCTCATACGTTGCATTTTAGGTGAGAAACCTAGGCAATGGGATCAGGCTCTTGCACAAGCAGAATTTGCGTAAACTCTTCTAAGAGTCGTTCCACTGGTAAATCTCCTTTTGAAATAGTTTACTCGCACCTTCCTAATCATACTTTGGATCTTGTTGCTTTGCCAAAACTTCCAAACTCGCATGATGTTGTCAATAAAATGATTGATAAGGTTGTCCAACTTCATGAGGAAGTGAAACAAAAACTTTAAAGTTCTAATGTGAAATACAAGGAGGATGCTGATAAACATCGCCGTGTGAAAACTTTTGAAGAATAAAACATGATCATGGTTTTTCTACGTTAAGAACGTTTTCCTGTTGGTCAGTACAACAAGTTGAAAAAACAAAAAGCTCGGCCCCATTCGAATAGTGAAAAAGATAAGCGATAATGCATATGTTGTTGATCTTCCAGAAGATATACGCATTTCTCCGATCTTCAACGTACAAGACATATATTCATTCTATGATTCGTGTGAAGCTTTGGTTTGCGAGAAATCGAGGACGAGTCCTTTTAAAGAACAAGGGACTGATGTAGAACATCTTGACACAGTCAACTCAGTTTGACTGACTAACAGTTTTCTATTTCATATTTTAGTTAGTATTGGTTTAGAAATCTTTGTCTAAGTTGAACTTGGTTTTTAAGTTATGTTTTTGCTATTTAGATGTCTTTATAATAGTCTAGGAGAGTCTTTTAAGTTCTATTATGTTTAAGAATCCTTAAGGGACAAGTATTAGGAGTTTAAGTTAGTTTCTACATTAGTTATCAAGAGTTATCTATATAATTAAGGAGCTTTAAAAACGAAACAATTATCACGCTTCTGTCTACGTCAACTCTGGTATCTCAAGAAACTTATATAGTAATTGATCAACATGTTGATCAACATGTTGATCAACATTTTTATGTCAAGAAACTAGTACATTCTAGTTGATCAACTCAAATACATGTTGATATACATGTCGATCAACTTTGGTATTTCAAGAAGCTTTTCTAATAATTAACCAACATGATGATCAACACTTTTATGTCAAGAAGTTAGTATATTCTAGTTGATCAATATATTGATCAACTTAAATACTTGTTGATATAAACGTTGATCAACTATGACATCTAAAGAAATTAATTTAATAGTTGATCAATATGTTGATCAACATTTTTATTTCAAGTGAGTAGTGTATCCTAGTTGACTAATATGTTGATCAACTTAAAATACTTGTTGATCCACATATTGATCAACTCAAATACATGTTGATATAAATGTTGATCAACTATGGCATCTAAAAAAATTAATTTAATAGTTTGATCAAATATGCTTATAACCATTTTCATTTCAAGTAACTAGTCTATTTTAGTTGATCAATATGTCGATCAACTTAAAATACATGTTGATCAACATTTTTGGGAAATTTGGTTAACCCCCCCCCCCCCCATTTTGTCCAACCTTGGCAATAACCCCCCAAAGTTGAAATTTTTGGCCTAAACCCCCCTCCGTTAGACCCCCACCATTTTCCATCCAAATTTTATTTTTTCCCTATTATACCCCCAGCTCAAACTATTTGTCAAAACCCCTTAAATTTCACTTAACAGATCTAAACAAACAGAAATTAACTGTGTAACAGAAAATCTATTTGCTTAACCACCCCTCCCCCCGATAATTCAAAAACATACCACATTACCAGCTCCACGTGTCGTCCATCCAACAGTTAGGGAATATAACCGTTGTAGCTGAGTCGTCTTCTTCATAAATATCAACATCGCCATTTTCAGCACAACACACATCAGTCCTCTTCTTCTTCTTCTTCTTCTTCTTCTCTTCTTCTTCTTCTTCTTCTTCTTCTTAATTTCTTCACTTTTCTTCCCAATGTACATTCTTCTTCTTCTTCCGAATTTCTTCTTTCTTCATTGTTCTTCTTTCTTCATTGTTCTTCTTTCTTCTTCTTCTTCCAATTTCTTCTTTCTTCACTGTTCTTCTTCTTCTTCTTCTTCTTCTTCTTCCTTCGTCTTCTTCCAATTTCTTCTTTCTGCACTGTTCTTCTTAATTTCTTCTTTCTTCACTGTTCTTCTTAAACCAAAAAAATCAAATTTATGACAATGAAACGTGGGGAATCATCTACAAACCAAATGAAGGCAAATGAAGCTATAGAATCTACAAGCCAGATGAAGGTATGGGGTACCTTAATCTTTGTTCCACATATCTAAATCCCTAATTGTCTTCTTATTTCTGTAATTGGTTGGGGGGGGCTCAAATATTGTTAGAAATAGGGGGGTTTAGACAAAAAACAATATTTTGTGTTATAATTTATTTAACTTTTTTTTTTCATTTTAAGGTTGGATGGTTTTGTTTGTGGAGCACAAGACCATTAGGTTAGAGACTGTGAATGGAAAAAAGTGCAATGTGTATATGGTTCCCCTTGTCCTCAACCAATGAAAGTACTTGTGTCTAAGATAAATGAAAACTATGGGAGAAAGTTTTTGAGGTGATTGGAAGTGGGTGCAATGGTTTTGCTTGGTTAGATAAGCTAATGGAAGATGACAAGCTGAAAGTTGAACATGATGGTGCCAACAATGAAACATTAAAGTTGGACATCAAAGGGAAGATTTCTATGAGCGTAGAAGGGAGTGTCGAAGCCATCACCAAACTTGTGAAAGACCTCAGTTTAAATAATCATGTATGAAAAATAATATTTATGTAAGAATGGTTTGATTGTAGTGTGACCAGCAAGCTATGAATGAAAAATAAATATTTACTGACAATGAGTAATTTTTGAACCAAGAGTTATATTTCATTCAGATTTATCTGATAATATCAAAAAACATACAAACATGTCTGAAACACTTTACTACTTCACAAAACATGTCTGAAACACTTCACAAAACACATTGAACCTTGTCTGAAATACTTAACCAAAATACAACCATTATAGTTTTCCAATCTATCCAATGATCATATTGAACAAAAAAACAAAAGTGAAACATTTAACAATGCTTTCAGTTTCTGCTATTTCTCCTCCTGTTTGCTGAAGAATTGTTGTCAGCCTGAGAATCTGGAGCCTCTTTGTCCATCCTAAGGAGCCATGCCAGCCTGGATGATGTTCTTTCAGCTCTATCAGGTGGTGGTCTATAGAACATGCTTGGATTTTCTTGCCCTGGCCTCATGTAAGGATTACGTAAAGGTGTTGGTTGGGACTGAGGAGTTGTAGATGCCCTAGGTTGTGGAGTTAAAGGTTGAGCAGGTTGTGATAGTTGTGGCTCCTCTTCATTAATAGGTACTCTACCTCTTCCACCTCCCCTTCCCTTTCAATAGTTTGTGGCTTTTCTCTTCTTCTTCCCCTTCCTCTTCCAGCTGGTTGTTGTTGCGGTTGTTGTTCATTTCCACCACCTCTTCCACGTCCTCTTCCAGCTGGTTGTTGTTGATGCAGTTGTTGTTCATTTCCACCACCTCTTCCATCACCTCTTCCTCTACCATTCCCTCTACCTTTACCACTCTCTATCCCTCTTGCTACAGCTGCAGCTATGCTTTCAGCTCTTTCTCTTGCAGTATAACCTGACTGACCTCTAGTTGGCAACACCCTGGTCTGGCCAGTCTCAGCATCCCAAACCAACCTTTCTGGTCTTGTCTATGGTCTACCACCTTTATTCTTATCAACTGGTCTAGTTATGTCTCTATCTTCCTCTGGCTTATTTGGACAACCAATGACATTGTGTCCATATACACCACACCTACTACATCTCTTGTCATTTCTCCTTTTACTTGTGGTTTCAGCCTCATATGCATCAATTCTCCTTGTTTTTTGTTTCTTCCTGGACCCTTCTTTTTTATAGGTGGCATGATGAGCATTGGGTCCTACAATCACAAGATATAGTATTAGGTATTTGCAAACTAATAGGAATAAATATCAAATCAAATAAAATATGAAGTTTCATCATTATACTTACCTTTTTCCATTCAGATTCATGATTTATTGGACTTATGTACCCTTCATAAGTTTTCTTGTAGTAGTCAATAGAGAAATATTCATGTGTATACCTACAAGGGGGTTATGACAAATAGTCAGTTGCAGCCCAATTTAATATGTGTTATCCTAAACAATTCATCCAAACAAAGCAAAGCAAAATAAAAATTAAGTGACTCAATCTGTGGTAATAACATTATAAAAACCATATGACAATGATATTGATCAATTTCACTAGGGGGATTTTGACAAATAGCATGCATACAAGGGAAAACCACAAAAAAATAACTTATGGTAATAACATTATAAAAACCATATGAGAATGATATTGATCAATTTTAATCAACTAGGGGGGTTTTGACAAATAGCATTCAAATTGATAAAAACTTACTCAATGTATGGAAGTCTCCTAGGAAAGAGAACACAAACAACATGCACACAAGGGATTCATGTAAGTTGCCATCTTTTACAACCACATGTTCTGCCAGCCAAGTCCACTTTAAACCATTGCCCACTTGAAGTGTGTGTTACTTGAAATGTGTTTGAGTTAGCTCCTCCAACTTCATAATCAAAATCATTTTCTGCCATTTTCTGTAATTGCTTGTCCACCCTAGGAACCAAGCCACTTGTACAATCCCATGTGGTGCTCAACTTGTTTCTGTGGCAGATAAGCTTCATTAACATTGTATGACCTTGATAACAAAACTGACAATTTGCATATCTCTAGCTTCAAGAACGTAACTGTTAAAACATTCTGTGAAGCTGTTGGTGTTGTGGTCTGATTTGGCTGTTACATCAAAAAAGGCCCTTGCCAATAACCCAGGATGCTTATGATCCATGTACTCCTTCGCTTTTTTGTCTACCTCTTTTAAATTTTCCATATGTAAATCAAAATCTGTCACTCTGTATGCCCTAGTTGCAGCCCACACAATATGATCAACACCGCTATATTTGCCCCTCAAATTCTTTACCATATGCCTAAAGTAAAATCTTTGGTAACAATCAGGGAATACTTCTGCCACAACATTTGTTAAACCCTTCTGCCTATCAGACATGATTGTTAATGTCTCTCCATGTCTTGTAACATATGGATGCATCTTTTCCAGAAAGTCCTTCCAAGAAGCTAAATCTTTACTTTGACAAATGTAGAAGGCAATAGGGAACATCCCATTGTTGCCATCCAACCCAATCATTGTTAAACAAGCACCTGCCACAAAGTAAGCCAATAAAACTCATGCAAGAAGTCAATCAAAACTAAATTATGTTTATTTTTACAAATTTATTCAATAAAAGTATGTTTATTACCTCCATATTTGCCTTTTAGAAAACAGCCATCAATTCTTTATTTGGATGGAAAATGGTGGTGGTGGTGGGGGCGGGGTCTAACGGAGGGGGGTTTAGGCCAAACATTTCAACTTTGGGGGGTTATTGCCAAGGTTAGACATAATGTGGGGGGTTTTAACTAAATTTCCCAATATTTTTTAGTAACTCAAACTTCTTTATTTAACCTCTCCATTATATAATGTTCTCAGGAATATAGTAATGGTTAAAGTGATGTCAATGCAAGTAAGTTTGTTGTAGTTGAAAGAACACTAGAAGCCCATGAGCATGTGACCATTAAAAGTCCAAGGTACTCACAAAGGTCGAGGGACCAAAAAGATACTCAAGATACAGCTGCTGCTACCCAAGAAAAACCAACTCATTTGGAACGTACTGCTCCAAATTGTAGTAGAGAGCTCAAAGTAGTGAACCAAAAGCTGCTTCAAAGCGTAGTAGAGCTGGAAGTATTAAACCTGTTGTGTGATTGAAAATAATGTTCTTCATTTTTGTATTGATAAAATAATATTTTTTTTTGAGATATAAATATTTGTAAAACATGGGGATGTCAATGATGCTAAACAATGCCAAGAAAGCCTCGTAAACAAAGTTGGTAATATATTGTTTTTTATCATGCTATCAGTGTTTTTCTTCTTTACTATTTCCATATTTGTATAGTTTTTTTTTTTTTTTTATAAAAGTTGATCAACTCTTATTTTATAATATATTTTAGTTGATCAATATGCTAATCAACTCCTATATTTTAGTTGATTAAAATGTTGACCAACTCTGATACTTTAAGTAACTATTATATATTTCAATTGATCAATTCCAATATCTGTTTATGAGCACGTTGATTATCTTTGATACTCAAGTAAGTAATATGTTTTAGTTGATCTATAGGATGACCAACTAAAATCTTTGTTGATCAATATGTTGATAAAAAAATTAGGCAACTAAAAATTAAATTTACCTCGAATCAGTATCAGTTTTTAACGTGGATATGAATGCTTACAAAAACAAAACAATAGAAAATATTTTTTTTTTTTTAAAAAAAAAATTATATCGTCACCAAAGCCATAAACCAAGTAAATCAAATATTTGTGGTAAGAAGTTTTATCACAAACCGAAATTCTAAAACCACAAGAATACAACTAGATTTTAATCGATAGATAGACATGTCATCCGGTTATTGTAAGATAACTCGAACACTTTTGAGCTCTTGATAAAAAATTTCAACCGAGGTTTGTATTTTGTTTTGTCCTTGTTAACTGTTTTCTCATTATGCATGTTCATCAACTCTGTTTTGTATGTGCAATGAATATGGAGCTAGATGTTGGTGGTGAACCTCAGTTCAAAATAGTTACAACAAAGAAAACACAAAACTTAATTGATCAACACATTGATCAACCAATAAAATACAACAAAAAGTGTTATAAAACATAGAATATAGTTGATCAATACATTGATGAACAAGTAAAAACTACATCAACAAAAGTGAAATCTTAATTTATTGATCAACAGATTAAACAAGACCAAAATAATAAAAAAAAAAAAACTAATTGAAAACAACCATCAAAACCAAAAACACCAAATTGACAAATTAGAACAAGTAAAACCATAATTAAAACATAAACCACTAAATTGATGAACTAGAAAAGCTAACCTTTATGTTTATTTTCTTAACAATGGAAAAATGAAAAAAAAAATCCAATCAAAAACTAATTAAAGACAACAATCAAAACATGAAACAAACACCAAATTGATAAACTAACCTTGATGTAATTTCTTCAACAACGAAAAATGTACATCTCCGATCTTCTTCTTCAAGAATCAGTTTATGTGCAAAAATTAAAAAAATAAAATAAAATTATGCTAGATCTTTGAAACAACTTCATCAAAGAGAAAGGCACTTTGGGATATTTCAAAAATACGGATTTGTTGAGCGAGTCTACAAACAATCAAATTGTACCAAGTCAAAACCTTAAATTTATATCTATATACTATATAATAGTGGAGCCTAACAAGTGCCACGTGGCGTGTTCTCAACAACTTGAGAATAGAACTTAAGCCCAACTTAATCCCAATTGAAGCCCAGTTGTAGTTAAAAAAGAAATCCACCTTTCATGTCAAGAGAGATTTATAGAAGCCTTAAAACCCTTTAGAACTTGATTCTAAATCTCTTTTTCCTACTAAATTCTTCTTCTATTTAAAATCCTTAATTCATATATAAAAACATACTAAATACAAAAAATATTAATTATAAATCTCTACAAATTTAGGTTAAGAAGGGCATTAAAAAAAAACTCGGTTCAACAAATCACTTATAAAGTCATTATAAAATCTCTACAAGTTTAGGTTGAGAAAGGCATTAAAAAAAGTTCGGTGATTTTCCATTTTATTGAATAACACAAATCCCGGTGCGTAGCACGGCTTCAACAACTTGTCCTAAACAAACTATAAGACCATCCTTGGGCCTCAAGAAAGCTTGTTAAATCCTAAAACCTAAACAAACACCAGAACCTAGTCTGGGCCCAATTTCTAGGCAAATAAAACATCCACCTGAAGAGATCAAAATAAAAAAAAACGCTAATCTTGTTTGAATGTTTTCTTTCCAACACAACAAGAAGAAAGAGATAGACAGTCATGGCTTCTGTTAGAAGACCATCTCCAAGGGTGAAGCTAAAACTTATAATTTTGGCACTATTCACCAAATTCCTCTCCAACCCATACTCAAAAATCAAATACTTAAAACTCAAATACTCATATATTTACTTATATATAAGTAAAAATTTGAGTTTTAAGTTTTTTTTGTCTCATGTGCAATCAAACTTTAGGACCTACCTAACCCACGATAAAAAAAAAACTTTCCCATATTGTCCTCATCAAATATTTGTTTTTTCACACAATCCTTATTAACTCAAGTCCAAGCCCAAAGAAAGGGCCCATATTCTTATTGGGCTAATTAAATTAAAATATGCACTAATTAAAAAACAACAATTAACATTAAATTAAACAATAATTAAAATTAATATTAAATTAATTAAAATTAAACAACAATTAAAATTAAATTAAACAATAATTAAAATTAAAAATTAAATAATATGGAAAATGTGCACTAATTAAAAAAAGCAAAAATTAATATAACATACTTAACCGAAAAAAATATATGCATACCTAATGACCATTTTAATGGTTGAAGGGCACAAATGGAATTGTACAATACATATAAGATAAAATAATAATAATTAATTAATTGCATGTGTTATTAATTATTATTTTAATAGTTTTTTATCAAAATATAGGTTTAAGGGTTGGAGATAACAACACCATATGTATACACTATTCACTGGGTCCTACAGATTATTATAGGTATTTGAGTTTTTTTTCACTATTACCCATGGAGATGGTCGAAGAACACCAAGAAGAAGAAGAAGCACGGCGTGGGGTTACTGCGATCGATGTGATAAGGAATTTCCGAGTATTGAATCACATAATGAGACTATTCATCGAATTAACACACTTCATCAGGCAATTGTTCCAGCTTTTGAGGGTAATGAGTTCTTAAAAAACAAGAAAGATGATCCTGAAACCGGCATTAAGTGGTTTGACATCAATTTTGTGACAAAGTGTCCGTGGTTATTTCGCCTTGAGTTCATTGTTAAGAAAACCTTGGTGTACGCGTGTCGTCCTGTGTCATTGCCTTCGCGTCGTGTGTCTCGAGTATAAAAATTGGGTCAGGACGTACGTACCTCTTAAGGACGTACGTACGCTTCGTATGTCAGCAGGTTGGTCGTGGTCTGGACGTACGTACCTGTTTAGGACGTTCGTACGTCCAAGTAGGTAGCAGCGTATTTTCGTATGGAGACGTACGAACGTCATATCGACGTACGTACGTCCAATGTGGGCTTTTCATGTTTCGGTCCATTTTTCTTGGTTTCCAACCCTAAGTTTAAATAGGGTTTCTCTTCCATTTGAGAAGACAGTTCTTTGGCCGTCTATTGTTCTTCTAGTTGTGGAGTTTTGGTTTAGGTTTTTGTATTCAAAGTGTTTGTGGCTATTGAACTCAATTCCCTTTCTTCCCCCTTTTCCCAATTCATAACTTTGTGATTCTAAGAGTGGTATTGTGATTTCGGCTTCGAGTCTTCTTGTGGGTTTATCAAGAAGTCGAGTGTCTTGTGCGTACATCAAGGTGCTCTGGTGAAGTCAAGGTGTTAGAGATAACCAGGAGTATCAACTCGCAGTGAGTGCAGGTAGTTGATAGGTTTGTACATCTCTATTTCATCTAGTGGATTATTTGTTGTCGCGAGGACAACCGTGGACGTTTCCCTTTTGGGTTTTACCACGTTAAAAATTTCTGTGTGTTCTTTACTTTCTGCGTATTGTTTGTTTGGTTGAATATTCAATTGGTATATTAGCACTATTTGTAGTTTCTCAATTGGTATCAGTCGCTGGGGGCTGGTTAAGGAGCGTAAAGGCTCACGCTATCGATCATTAGTGCTTTATGGAATCTAACAAGTTTGCTACTTCAAGCCTTCCTCCACAATTTAGTGGAAAAGACTTTGGTCATTGGAAAGTAAGGATGCGAGCTTATCTCCAAGCATTAGGAGAAGAAGTTTGGCTTTCTGTTGTCACAGGGTGGAAAGAACCAATTACTACTACAGGTACTGATGATGCTGCTGTTACATCACTGACGCCACGTGAAAAGTGGACGCCTGAACAGAAGTTGTTGGCAAATTATAACAACAAGGCACTCAATGCTACTTTCATGGCATTAAATGCCAGTGAGTTTCGTCGTGTGCAAGGTTGTGAAGAGGCTAAAGATGCATGGAACAGACTTATCTGTACACATGAAGGTGATGAAACTGTCAAAGAAAGCAAGTTAGAACTGTTAACTTCTCAGTTTGAAAATCTACGGATGGATAATTCTGAGACCTTTGATGACTTCTTTATTCGTCTTCAAGACATTATAAACTGTAGTGCTGCTATTGGTCATGCATATACCGACACACAAGTGGTACGTAAGATATTGCGTGCTTTGCCTCCTCGGTTTCGGTCTCGTAAGGATGCCATTACTGAGAGTAATGTGATTAAGAACATGTCCATTGAGACACTTGCTGGGAAACTAAGGACATGTGAGATGGAACAAGCCTTGGAAGAACCCTTGAAGAACAAGTCTGTGGCATTCAAAGCTACATCGTCTAAAGAAACTTCTACAGGTCTCTCTGATGATGAAGAACAGGATGTGGATGATAACTATGCGTTTCTGTCACGTAGCTTTCAGAAGATTCTGAAGTATCAACAGAATAGAGATCCTCGAAAGCGATTTCCTGACTCCTCAAATGCTCCTAGGAGTCGTGGTTTTGAGCGCTTCTCTGTGGATGGGAGAAGAGCTCGAGTTGATCGTAAAGATGTCCAATGTTACAAGTGTCGTGAATATGGACACTTTGCAAATGAATGTGACAAGAAGTTGGATCGCAAACCTGGTGATAATTCCAAAGCGAACCTCACGGTGACATGGGATGATTCAGATGAAGATGATGATGGCAATCCTTCAAATGTTGTCTCCAACTATGTGGTTTTCAGTGCATCCCTGGATGAGCATCCAGGAGGTATTGTATCCTCTACAAATGATATTAATGTTTCTGATTCTGGTGTTCATGCTACTACTACTGAATTATGTGATATGTATAAGTTTTCCATGCAACAAGTAAAGTTGCTTGAAAAAACTAACACTGTCTTACAGGAACAGGTAGATAGTCTTGGGGAGGATATTTGTAATCTTGCAGGTGACTCCAACATGTTGAAAGAAAAGTTTGTGAAGGAAAAGGAGGATTTCCAAGTGCGTATTGCCACTCTGGAAAAACTGAATAGTGAACTGGAGACACGGTATCGATCTCTTGTACTGGAACATGAAAAGGTGAAAGCTGAGTTGTTTGCAGCCAACAAACAATTGGTTGGCTTTGGTAAAGCTAGTGATAGTCTTAACTCTCTGCTGGGAATTGGTAAATCCCATTCAGACAAATCTGGTTTAGGTTATGACACATCTGTTCCTCTTTCTACTGCTAGCACTTCCTGTACTACTTTTGTCAGACCAACAGGTGTCACTTCTCCTGCTCCTGTGCAGGTGTCTGGTGTGGTTTCCCCACCGAAGGTCACTCGTGTAAAGCATGTCCCGAAAAGGAATTTTAGACATAAAGGTTCTAAATGTCTAACCTGTGGTCGCATGGGTCACACCTCTGCTTTTTGTTGGAATAATCTGTATCCTGCTCATCATTCTTCTTTTGCAGGTAATTCATATTGGAACAAGTCTTCCACTTTCTCCATGCAGGCTCCATACATGTGGAATGGCTATGCTCCGTGGGGTTTACCCAGAACTTCTCCTTATGGAAATCGTCCTCAAGCAACACCCATGCCTACTCCACCACCACATTTCTGGGATAGGAGTATGGATGCATCCAGGAAAATGGTATCTCACATGGCTCGTTTGGTTGAACCAATACCTTCATCATGGTATCTTGATAGTGGTTGTTCGCGTCATATGACAGGTGATAAGACTCTAATTGATAATATGACTCTTGGCTATGGAGGTAAGGTTAGTTTTGGAAATGGTAAAATGCTTCCGGTTGCGGGTAAAGGTAACTTTTCTGAGGTTGGATCGCTCAATAGTCGTGAGCTTCTTTTTGTTAAGGGTCTTAAGTCCAATTTATTGAGTATTAGTCAGTTATGTGATGCTAAGTTTAGGGTTGTGTTTGAGGATGATAAGTGTGATGTTTTTGATTCCAATCATGTCTTGGTGTTAACTGGTAGTCGCTCATCTGATAACTGTTTCATTGTCACTACACCCCTTCCGCATTTATATACCTAATGTGTCCGTTGGAACTGGTTGTGTTTAGGATGTTTAGGTTTGGTTAATTTTGTTATTGTTGTTGGTATTGGGGACATACTACTTTCTCTATTGTGTGGATTCCTCTTACAAATGGTTCTTGTTTGGCGTTCTCAACTGTTTTTGGTCATGCAGTGTAGTAGGGTTACATCATACTCTCTTTGTCTTGGTTGTTTCTACATGATGCATTTACATGTAGTTGGATTGTCATTTTGAATTTTCTGTACATCTCCAGCATTGTATGGTTTTCCTTCATGGTCATCATTGTCGTTCATGGTTATATACCTCTTGTAAGTGGTCAATGACTCACAAAATCCCCAGCCATTTGAATGTCTTGAGAGCATACTCATTTGGCTAAGAACCCGTTGGGGCTGTGAGGGTCATGCTCTGACGGATGCACTCAAGAGATGTTAGTTCTTGTGTTGCACGTTATCATGGTATTGCACTTCTTGAGTGTGTTTTGCCGAAAAGATGTAGGCTACACCCTACCCTCGTGTTCTGATAAAAGATGGAGATATTATATACTCCCACACGGGAATGGCATTTGGTTCAAATGGTCTTACAGACAAAATATAAAAAAAAAAAAAAAAAAAAAAAAAAAATGAAATTATAAGTGACTTTCATTCTTGTCTGGTGGTTCAACAGGAAGAAAAACAATATTCTATGCTTACTTGGTTTAGTTGTGATCCGGTTAACGTTCACATTGGTCTAGTTGCACGTGCATTTCCATATATTCAATGATCATGGTTTTACTTTGGTTCTGGAGGTGGATTTGTGTCTGTCAGTTTCTTCTGCATGTTTGCATCATTCTAGGAAGTATCATGACTTGGTGTATGATGTAGTTCTTCGGTTTTGCATTTACTTGTGGTTGAGATTTGCTTCACTTGTAATTTTTCTAAAATTGGAATCCCTACAATAAGTAGAAATTTTTCTTGTGATGTCTCTCAACGCTTGTCTTTGGTCGTGATTTGGTTTATTGTCTGGCTGTTAGGATGGTTTCTCGGTTTTTCTTTTTGAGAAAAAAAAAAAAAAAAGGTTCGTACGTACGCCTTGAAGACGTTCGTACGTGGAGGGGGACAGATCTTTTTGCAACGTACAAACGTCCCTAAGACGTACGAACGTAGTGTTTGGCAGATGTTTTTTTTTGGGTCCCGACGTTCGAACGTTCCTAGAACGTACGTACGTTCCTGAAACAGTCCGGCCCATTTGTGGTTTAAATTCAAATTTTGGTGAACCTAAGGCTAACTGTTACATTCAAATCGTGCCTCTTATTCCCTCTTGCACGAACATACCAGTTTCCCTTGCACTTCCCCACTCTTTCTCTCTCGAATTGTCTTCCGCCGACCTCTCTCTTGCTCTTTTTATTTTGGTTTTGTGCTGTTCTTCCATAGTGGTGTTTGTCGTCGTGTTGGTTGGTATAATCGTTAGTCACCCTCGATCACTCTCTTGTAAGTTTTTTTTCTTATGATCTTTTCTTCTTCAATTGTCATGCTCTTGTTGATTATTTGGATTTGCTGTTCATATACTGTTAGTTATGGTTGTATGCTTGTTTAATGCTTTAATGGAACTTGGTGTTTCGATACTTAAATTCACGTTAATTCTTGTTATGGACGACCTTAAGGATTGGTTTCCCCTTCTCTTTTGTTGGCTGTGGTTATTGTTATTGTGTTTGGGTGTTTACCATTGCTACAATGTTGTCAATAGCATGTGTTCTGTTTCTGCACACCAAGTGGTTGATTATATGCCTAAATGAGCTTGCTGTTGGTTTCTAAGTCACTTTTTTTACATTTTTGGTTTGTTTTCTATTGTGCTTGTGTAGAAAATGGCTTCAAAGCGCGCACGCACCTCCACCACGGCATCCTCTTCTCGCGCTCCTAGGGGTCGAGGTTCCACTCCGGGCTTGTCGTCTCATTCCCCATCCCTTGGTGCTCATCCTCGAGCCAAGGCCATTGTTCCGGAGCGGTTCTTCGATTTGAGAGAGATCGCTGCCACTCCTCTGGGGGCTTCTCAACTAGGCAACATAGCCTCGTTCTTTGAGACAAGAAATTGGTTAAGGGTGGCTCAACCAATTACCAAGTACTCGGTTGAGCATACGATTGCTTTCTATGAGTCAAAGACACCCTCTCAGAATCGCACGAGTTTCTCTGTTTTGATTGAAGGTCGGAGATACACTATCTCTCCGAAGGTGATTCGTGAGGCATTGGGGATTGATGATGATCTCCTCTCTGAAGATGTCATTCATGTTAGGTGGCCCATTCCGGAGGCAATTCAGATTGATTTTGTCGATCAAGTACAAAGAATGTTCATCGATGGAGTCACGGAGAGATATCACGCCAAGTTCTACAACGCTATTCTCCTACACATGGTTGCCCATTCCAACATCTATCCTACCAGGGGCAACAAGATCATCATGACCGACGACATGGTCAAATTGATTGTGTGTATGTCAGTGCATCACCTTCATCTCTCGGAGGTCATCTATACACGGATGCTTCAGATTGACGCAGCTAAGGGTACTCTTCCTTTCCCTAGCTGTATTATGACAATTCTTAAGCATTTGGGTTTTCAGGGAAGATACACGGAGGTGAGCCCTCCAAGGTTTGTTGGTCATGACTGGGTAAATGCGATCAAGAAGGGCTGCCAGTCTAGGAAGGTTGCTTTTGAGTCCGTGGGTGCGCGTCTGACGCATCACTTAATTTGGGGAGGCCGGGGTCTTGTTCGTGATGATGAGTTTGATAGGGCTTTGACTTCTGGACGCCCTGTCTCCGCCTCCGCTAGGGGCAATCGGGCAGTTGCAGCAGTTGACGCTCGGGTTTCTTCTATTCGGCGTCGTCAGGATCACATGGGTTCTAGGTTTGATCGTTTTGAAGTCATCCTCTCTCAGCATGATGCTATGCTCCGAGATCTTCATAGGATGAACGTTGCTCAGATGCATCATCTTCAGCTCGACTTCACTCCCATTGACTTACCTCCATTTCCGGAAGAGGTACCTCCAGTTCCAGCTGACAGTGATGATGATGACTCTGTTAGAGAGAGTGAGGATGATGGTGATGGTGAACACATTGATGGTAACTCGGAGTCCGAGTAGTTCTTGTTTTGGTTTACTCTTCATACTTTTGTACTTAACATTTTTTTTTGTTATATCGTTTTGCTTCTATCTTTAGATGTTGAGCATGTTATTGGTTATTGCTATTTTAATATTAGTTCTAGAATCTTTCTGTTTTGCAGTAAATTCTTGCTAATTAGGTACTGGACCCTTCTACTTGGGCCCGTGTTGGGGTTATGTTTGTTTTTCTATATATAGGGGAGTCCTCTCTTCCTTTACTCCTATTGTGCCTTCTTACCTCCCTCTAGTTCTCTTTTTGTTCTTTAGAATTACTCAATGGCAGAATATGAACTTCATGGGGCTTTTGTTCCAGCTGTTGGTTATGTGTCGTTTATGGTGATGGAGTACAAAAACAATGCAAAGGTTTGTCGTTTGTGTCGTGTTCCCCATGGGTATGACTATATTCATAAACCTTTCCTTAATCCATGTTTGGTTCATGTCAATCATTGGGAGAGACTACCGGGACATCTTCAAAATCACATCTTGGAGTTGGTTGGATACCCGAAGGTTCCAGGACTTGCTGCTCCTCTTACCGACTGTGGCTTGGACAGCAGAATTGAGGAGTTGTTTTGTACGAGTGAATGGCTGGAGGATTATGATGAGCATGTGATAGCTCGGTGGAATAGACCTTCGGCTCGTGCGGAAGCGTATTTCTCCCAGTTTCCTATCGGCCATTGGGAACGAGTTTTTCGAATTCGTTAACTTGAGCTTTATATTTTTTCTTGTTTCTTATGTTAATGAATTATTAAGTTTGGTTCGGAGTTGCTTTCATGAACCTTAACAGTTGGGATAGGAGTTATATTTTTATCTGTTTTGTCTTAATTATTTGGTTTTGATTTCTCTTTCTGGTTATTTTTGTTTATTGGTTCGTCTGTTTATTATTGTTGGTTCACTTGTTGTGACAAAAAGGGGGAGATTTATGACTCTAATTACTAACAAATGTCTCTTTGTTGTTAGGGTATTCTTGGGTCATGTTTCAGGTATGCTACAAGTATGGGGGAGTGAACGTGTGTTTTTAGAGGATTGTACAGTTATGGGGGAGCTCAAGTGTCAAAATTCCTGAGCTCATGAAGTATGGGGGAGTTGCTCGAAGGAACTTATGGTACTTCGAAAATTCTTAGTTGCTTCCGTTCGATCTCTGATGGTTGAAGTGTCTTGATCAAGCTGGATATCAAGAATTGGTGACTTGGTATGTGTTCTACCTTGAGTGATTTTGTAGGCATGATTTATAAATGCCATGGTTTGGGATTGTAAGCACGTTTTATAAGTGCTATTAGAGTCATAGGTTTTTGTCACAAAATCAATGTCAAAGGGGGAGATTGAAACCGGCATTAAGTGGTTTGACATCAATTTTGTGACAAAGTGTCCGTGGTTATTTCGCCTTGAGTTCATTGTTAAGAAAACCTTGGTGTACGCGTGTCGTCCTGTGTCATTGCCTTCGCGTCGTGTGTCTCGAGTATAAAAATTGGGTCAGGACGTACGTACCTCTTAAGGACGTACGTACGCTTCGTATGTCAGCAGGTTGGTCGTGGTCTGGACGTACGTACCTGTTTAGGACGTTCGTACGTCCAAGTAGGCAGCAGCGTATTTTCGTATGGAGACGTACGAACGTCATATCGACGTACGTACGTCCAATGTGGGCTTTTCACGTTTCGGTCCATTTTTCTTGGTTTCCAACCCTAAGTTTAAATAGGGTTTCTCTTCCATTTGAGAAGACAGTTCTTTGGCCGTCTATTGTTCTTCTAGTTGTGGAGTTCTGGTTTAGGTTTTTGTATTCAAAGTGTTTGTGGCTATTGAACTCAATTCCCTTTCTTCCCCCTTTTCCCAATTCATAACTTTGTGATTCTAAGAGTGGTATTGTGATTTCGGCTTCGAGTCTTCTTGTGGGTTTATCAAGAAGTCGAGTGTCTTGTGCGTACATCAAGGTGCTCTGGTGAAGTCAAGGTGTTAGAGATAACCAGGAGTATCAACTCGCAGTGAGTGCAGGTAGTTGATAGGTTTGTACATCTCTATTTCATCTAGTGGATTATTTGTTGTCGCGAGGACAACCGTGGACGTTTCCCTTTTGGGTTTTACCACGTTAAAAATTTCTGTGTATTCTTTACTTTCTGCGTATTGTTTGTTTGGTTGAATATTCAATTGGTATATTAGCACTATTTGTAGTTTCTCAGATCCATTCTGTGGGAATAGGTTAAAGATTAGGGCTGATGGTAGTACAGAAGGGGAAGATACAAAACATTGGTGTTGGCCGCTCAAACTAAAGGTTGCTGTAAATTCGTGTATACAAGACTCCATTTTTTATATAAATGCAAACTACTCAACGCCACCATCATGGATAAAAGAATGCCATATTCGCTTTGGGGTCTCCAAAAAGTCCTTGACGTGTTACTATTATCAAGAGTATTACCCTAAGAGGTTGCAGAATGGGTCTGGTGGTTACAATTCTGACCCTGAAGAAGACGACAAATCTATGCCGAAAGGGGGATTCAAGAACTGGACCTGTGGAAATGAAGAGATTGATTTGTAAGCATGAGAGTTTATTTTGTTTTAGTTGATTCATTCACTATTTAGGTACCCATGTCAAGAATGTTTCTATGTTTAGCTATTTGGTTACATTATGTTAATTTAGTTGGAGTGATAATTATTGATTCAACCCTCACTGAAACTAAGATATGTGACATGTAAGCATGTTGATTATATGTGTTAGAGTGTAGGTATCCAAAAGTTGTGTTCTGTTTTATGATAGTCTAAACTTTATTTGTTTTATTTGAGTTGCTCGATTTGTATAATTTCAGGAAAATGTATTTAGACCCTGTTAAAATGGATATGTTTGCACTGAACATCAAGATGCCACTAGGGGTTCCATGGAGAAGCAAGGATCCCCTCTCCCTTTTTATGTAAGAAATATCTATCTCATATCTCCTTACATATCATATTTATAATTTATTTCTATAATCTGCTTCATTGTCTATTTCAGATAACTATTCATATTCTATATTTAGTCTTTCTGCATTGTCAAGGATTGAATTATTCAGGGACTTCATTTGTTTAGGGGTGATTACAAAAGAGTATACAAGAACAGTAAAACTAACATCACTTTTGAAGGAATTGCCAAGTGGTTTGGTATGTCTGAAGATGTAAGTTTGTGATTAGTTTCTTTTTCTATTTATTTGGACCGACTGATGTTAGTATATGGGTATTCAAATTATTTGAATATTTGAATATTCATGTGCAGGAAAGGAGTCTATATGTAGAAAATGCTGGTAAACAAGATTCCAATAAACCAAATAGAAACCAAAACTTGCCTGAATCTCACTTGAAAGGGATCCTAACTCCGATAGAAGGGCTTTCACCTTTAAGCTTTGTATTAACCTATTTCTAGATTAATGCATTAATTAGATCAGGTCGCTGGGAGACTTGACCAAAGGGGGGAAGTTTCAGACAGGGGTGGCTGCACCTCGTTGAGATCGAGATTGCCTACGTACTCTAGCTCGTGGGAATTGAACTTAGAGATCAAGCCATCGTAGTTCTGTTTATATAAAAGGTGAAAGGGAGTAGATCATGGATCTTGCAGATTCTCCGCCATCATAATGAGGATTGATTATGTAACGATCGAGGATCATCCTTGTGAATTAATTATGTAACTGACGAGGATATTATGTGCATTGAATGAGAGCATGTGTGTGTTAGCAGGCCGCTGCTGGATATGTGGTTGAGTTGTTGTGGTTGAGCTGCTATCGGGATCGTGGCGACCTGACGGATGAATGACTGTGCCACGTGGCTGCTTTTGATTGGTTGGAGTATGTAGTACCCATACATAAGCCCCCTCTTTTTAGGTCGGATGTGTAAGGCGAGCTGAAAAGACTAAGGACTCCATTCGATGCTGATTTGAAGTTTGCTTTTTGAATTTGGGCACGTGGCAGTCATGCAGTGTTGTCTGTAGTAATTATGGCGCTCTTACGGGGAAGTGAAGTTGTTTCCTCGAGCAGTTAGCCGTGTAGTTATGGCAACTGACGGACGTCTTGCTTGATTAGATCTCCGAATGGCACGTGGATCGATCCGACGGTGGATGTGAACCGTTTTGTGAGTGGTGAATAACTGCAAATGTTATGGTTTCTGTGTTCGATCTAAGCCGTTCACCTGTTTTGAACCGATGGCTCGGATTGCTTGTGCTACAGTATTTAAACTATAGTTCTCTTGAGGAAGGTTTACCTATCTCGCCTTTATTTGAATTGCTGCCGCTTTTCCCTTGCGATCTGAAGAACCTTTGAGAGCTCGTGAAGTTAGTTTTCTCCTCTTTACTTTCTTTCATCTTCTGTTTTTCTTTCTATTGTTTGAGAGAAATGTCTGAAGCGAGTGACTCTCAAAATGAGAACTTGAGTGTTGGTGGTGGTGAGGAATATGAGTCTGAAAGGACTTGCTCTGAAAGTGGGTCTCCTAGTCGAGGTGTGGGAGATATTAATCCTGAAAGCCCCCAGAGTAGTGGTCCTCATGGGGGGGGATTCTTCTGATGAAGAAATGGTTGAGGGGGAAGAGGGATCGTCTTGTCGAGTTGTTAACTTGAAATATGTCAATAGGCACATTGCTTTTAGGAAGAAATATGGGCTTTGCTCGATTGAGCATTTGGAGATTAGGTTTTTAGGAGATCGTTTACTTTCTGCTGGATATCGACCTAAAAATCCTTTCTCCACTGTATTTACCTTGACCCAATTCCGAGCTGGGCTGAGGCTGCCTTTGTCTTGTTTGGTCGTCGACCTGTTGAATGCCATTGGTCGAGCTCCTTGCCAGATGAATGGCAATTTCTGGAAGAACATGAGGGTAATTGATGACCTCAACAAGTTGCATAAGTGGAACATCACTGTGAAGGACGTGTTGGACCACTTTTGCTTTAAACGTTCTGCCAAGCCTGAATTTTCGGGTTATAACATGCAAGTTAGGCCAGAACGTTTACCTTTGATATATCCGGTAAGTAGTGAGCCATGGTGGAAAGATCCCGTTCTGATTACTGGGTCGATCACTGAGGGGAGTATCCAGTTGCGTCATGTGACTAGGAATGATACTCGTAAGTTTGCGGTTGTTCTTGTTATGATGGTAGATGATTTTCTTGTTTCTGTACTTGCTGACTTTGTATTTTGTTTGCAGCGATCAGGGACGACCATTTGGTTAGAAAAAACGATCTGAGGTCCGCGCTGAACAGCTTCGGTTTGTTGGCTGATAGCCGGAAGACATCGTTCTTACCTCACCTGAGGGAGCATTTTATTCCCAAAGGTGGTCTCAAAACTGTTGAAGACGAACTTGAGAGGAGGAAGGCGCTGAAGAAAGCCTTTATGTCTTCTATGCACAAAGTTGAGTCTGGTCGTTCTGGTAGTAACTTGCGCTCTGGGGAGAAGGATCGAGCTGGTGATAGCTCGAGGCATGCTGAGAAGGAGCGAGGAAGGGCTGGTTCGCGGCGGCTAGAGAAGGAACGTTCTGGTGGTAGCTCGCACCAGGGGGAGGTAGTATTGAGCCCCCAGGTGGTGTCTCCTCCGTCCTCTCTTCCCAAGTATTGGGGAAGAAGAGGCAGCTCTCTGGGAGCCTGAAGCTGATGGATCGCCCAACTTTGGTTGTCGCTCCTCCTCCGAAAGCTGTGAACTCTCCTGAGCCTTCCTTGTTGTCCAGGAAGACTGCTGCTCGGCCTTTATAGAAAGGCAAGGGGGTGATGTCTGAATTTCGCCCTGGGCCATTCGAGTACTTGGATGGTCGTGGTGAGAAGCACGTCGTGTATGAGAACGACAGTGCGATTGACGATCCCTGTGTTGCCCGAGCTGTAAATGAGGGCATCGTTCTGGACGCTGATTCTCGAGCAGTGAAGTCTCAGCCTTTGCTGATGACTTGCTCGAAGATAAACGCAGCAATGTCTTTGGTAAGTTGGGATGTGATTTCTCCTTCCTTTGTTTGCAGTGGATTATTGTTGTCTAATTAATGTTTTTATTTGTAGCTTAACGCCAGCTTCCAGGAGGATCGTCTGGTCGCTGAAGTTGGAGCTCGAGCTGAGATTGATCTGAAGCGTCTGAATGACAAGCTCGAGCAGGCAAAGAACGTTGTTGTTGTTGTTGCGGAGAGCAAGTTCAAGGACAAGGAAGCAGAGGTTGTGGTGCTGAAGGAGATGTTGGAGCAAGCAAGGGGAGAGCTGGGGCAGGTAAGGGGGGACCTTGATGCTGCTAAGTCGTCTGTTGAACACTGGGAGCGCTCATGCCATGAGACTGGCTTAGCGTGGAAGGCGTACTGCGAGCATCTGGAGAAAGCTTTAGCGGGGTCGCCCGAAGGAGAGGAGACGCGAGGTGGCGCTGAAGAAGCTTTGGTGCCAGCTCAGGACACCTTGATGGGCCCTAATGATGAGGTCGCAGGTGGCCGGATGGAGGTGGATGATCCTAGTGAGCAGCCTACGCAGCAGTGAGGTCGCCTCGGTACCCATTTTCTTGTATTGGGTAACCTTGTGCAAAGTTTGTTTCTTGCACTCCTTGTTCTTGCAGTAAGTCTTCTTGCACTCCTTGTTCTTGCAGTAAGTCTTCTGAGTTTGTGAGGTTGAGAGAACAATTGTTTGTGGTTGTAATTGATACTTTATTTGATGAGCATGTAAATAGGTCGTTCTGATCAGCTAGTTTCCAGGGAGTCCTGGTAGCTCGTTCAGAAGGCAGGTAGACGAGATGAATGGCTGCAAGGAGGACGAACTGAAACAGTTCCTCTTGTATGCCTTAGTTTAATTTTGATTTTACCTGTAATGGTTAGAATCTCATCAAGTAAAAAGAAATTTCAATGATTTAACTTACATTACTATTCTTGTTGCGTTGTTTGCTTGTATGGGTTTTGCAAACAATAAGTAACACACATAGTGTTGGAGCAGCTGGAGGATGAGGTCGTATGCAATCTAGCTGTGTTGTGCGTGGGTCGTGGGACTTGTATGACCAATGCACCAAGTTAAGTTGTCAATGTTAGCACTTAACAAAATTTTAAATTACCAAAGGGACTAGAATTTTGGTAATCTGTAGGTCGTGGGACTGGATTAGACCTTTAAAAGCCATTCATGTTTGAGCTGAGATGAAGGCATGAATGAGTTTGTATATTAAAATGTAATGAATGGATGCTTACATTTTATTGGTAAAACTTCTTCAAGTGATAAGCATTCCATGGGTTCTTAACGATCTCCCCTTCTGGTGTTTGAAGACGATAAGAACCGTTGCTTTGAACCTTCGTAATAATGTAAGGACCTTCCCAATTGGCATTGAGCTTGCCAATAGTATCCTTCCTTTTGTTGTGGAACATTTTCCGTAGAACTAATTCACCGGGCTGAAAAGATCTAGGACGTACGCCTTTGTTATAAGCTCGCTTTAGTCTTTGCTGATACTGTTCGAGTTTTATAACGGCGTGGTTTCGTCGTTCTTCAACTAGATCAATCCCAAACGACCAGACCTGATTGTTTAGTTCTGTGTTGACCAGAAGGGATTTGGTCGTGCCGAATGTCAACTCTGTGGGAATAACGGCCTCGACTCCATAGCAAAGGCTGAATGGTGACATCCCTGTGGATGTACGAGGTGTTGTTCTGTAAGCCCATAGTATGTTTTCTAACTGTTGTGGCCATTGATCGTGTTGATCCTCGAGCTTTTCCTTCAAGTTGTTAAGAATCTGGCGATTGGCAGCTTCGACCTGGCCGTTGGCTTGTGGGTATCTAGGTGTTGACCTAGAATGTTCAATTTTCCATAGCGCATAGAAAGACTTGATATTTTTGCCAACGAACTGAGTGCCATTATCTGTTACTATCCGTTTTGGTAAACCAAATCGGGTGATGATGTTTTCCCACATGAATCTTTGAACATCGGCTTGAGTGATATTGGTGAGTGCAACGGCCTCTACCCATTTGGTGAAGTAATCAATGGCGACTAGAACATACTTCTTTTCAGATTTCTTCTCTTTGATTAAAGGGCCCATTATATCAAGCCCCCACATGTGAAATGGCCATGGTGCTGAGACGTTGATGAGATCGTTGGGATGCTGATGTTGTTTATCGGCAAAACGTTGGCATTCTTTACACTTTAACACAAATTTCTTGGCATCTTCTTTCATTCTTGGCCAAAAATATCCCTGGGAGATCGCTTTATGAGCTAAAGTTCGACCTCCGGAATGGTTTCCACATTCCCCTTCATGGATTTCTTGAAAGATCATTTGGCCCTGTTTGGGGATCAGGCACCGTAATAACAAACCAGTTGCAGACTTTTTGAATAGCTTTCCCTCATGAAGTTTATACATAGTAACCTTATGTAATAGCTGACTGGCTTCCTTTTTGTTGGATGGTAATGCACTAGTTTGAAGGTAAGTGATGAAAGGTTCCATCCAGGTTCCTTGTATGTCTGCTGGTGTTGTGTCTAGTAGATCAGAGATCTGGTGAACGTTGTCTTCTTTCAACAAGTATGCAGGCTGTGTACTGACTGCTATAGTGAGAGCCCGCGGTTGGTCTGACTCGATTTTGGATGCTAAGAATGCCAATGAGTCAGCATGTCTGTTGTCATCTCTAGGGATGTGATCAATTGTGAAGTAGCTGAGTTTGTTGATGAGTTCTTTTGCTTTGCTAGCATATCTGATTAAGTTGACACCATTTATCTGATAGTTATTGGTAATCTGATTGACTACCAATTGAGAATCACTGAAAACCTTGAGGCGAACTGCCTGTAGGTCGATAGCCATTTGTAGGCCTTGGACTAGAGCTTCGTATTCGGCCTCGTTGTTGGAGGTCGAGAAGTCAAGACGAGTTGCTCTCTTGAGCTGTGAACTTTCAGGAGAAATGAGTACAGCACCAACGCCACTTTCGTTGGAGTTGTGGGAACCATGAACGTATAGTTGCCAGGTGTCTGGGGGATTGACCTGGACTTATCTTGTTTCTGGTTCTGGTTCCCAATT
Organism: Aquilegia kansuensis; assembly: GCA_020826895.1. Lineage (NCBI taxonomy): Eukaryota > Viridiplantae > Streptophyta > Magnoliopsida > Ranunculales > Ranunculaceae > Aquilegia > Aquilegia kansuensis. The sequence goes on along the minus strand of CM037005.1, from coordinate 14,346,791 downwards.
GATATCCTCTGCTGGATAATCTGCTAAGAAATCTGCGACGACCTGGCCCTTGACGACCTGACGAGAGACGAACTAAAATGTGTAATCTCCCAGCTCAGCTGCCCATCGAGCCATACGACCTGTTTTGTTTTTCTTTTCTAATATATGGCGTAATGGCTGGTCGGTGATTACTTTGACACTGTGGGCTTGGAAATAAGGTCTGAATTTGCATGCAGCGTAAAGGAGAGCTAATGCTAATTTCTCTAGAGGTGTGTACCTTATTTCGGCCTGCTGTAAGACTTTGCTAGTGAAGTAAATTGGGCGTTCGACCTGATTTTCTTCCTTGAAAAGTACCGCACTGATCGCAAAATCTGACGTTGCGAGGTAGACGCCAAGTATATCTCCATCATTAGGTTTTGTTAGAACTGGTGGAGTGGATAAATATGTCTTGAGGTCGTTGAAGGCCTTCTCGCATTCTTCTGTCCATTGATAGGCAGCCCCCTTCTTGAGAATATGAAGCATTGGTCGACATTTATCTGATGCTCTGGAAATGAATCGATTGAGAGTTGATACCATTCCATTGAGTTTCTGGATCTGCTTCTTTGTTTTTGGGCTGGGCATGTCGATCAGGGCTCTGATCTGATCGGGATTTGCTTCAATACCTCGTCTTGTGACTAGGTAGCCGAGAAATTTTCCTGACGCAACCCCAAACAGACACTTCTCTGGGTTAGGACGCATTCTGTATTGTCTTAGCCTTTGAAATGCCTGGTCGAGATTTGACAAATGATCGTGCTCTTGGTTACTCTTGACAAGCATATCGTCGATGTAAACCTCCATTGTTCGACCTACCAGGTCGTCGAACATTTTAGTGACCAATCGTTGGTAGGTCGCTCCTGCATTTCTTAAGCCGAATGGCATGACCTTGTAGCAGAAAATGCCTTGCTCTGTTGTGAAAGAGGTCTTCTCTTGGTCGGGGTCGTACATTGGGATCTGATTGTAGCCTGAGTATGCGTCCATGAATGACAATAACTCGAAACCACATGTCTGATCGACTAACCTATCGATTCGTGGTAGTGGGAATGAATCTTTAGGACAAGCTTTGTTCAAGCTTGTGAAGTCAATGCAGACTCTTGTTTTCCCGTTCTTCTTTAAGACTGGTACAATGTTGGCTAGCCAATCTGGTGTGTCTACTTCCTTGATGAACCCGACCTGTTTGAGTCTGTTAATTTCTTCATTAACTGCTTGGTGAAACTTAGGAGCGAGCCTTCTTGGTTTTTGCTTAACAGGTCGATAGTTTGGGTTGACGCGCAGTTTATGACATGCGATTGATGGGTCTATTCCAGGCATATCGATATACGACCAAGCAAAAACATCTTTATTGGAAGAAAGAAAGTTTACAAAGCTGTTGAACTTCGCTTCTTCTAATTCTGCACCTACATAGACATATCTCGGATCATCTTCTGACCCTAAGTTGACGCGTACTCCTGGATCAGTACTTCCGAGATTGAGCTTGGGGGAGCTCATTTGCTCCTTCTGTAGTTGCTATTTGGTAGCTTCGGTCTTTTCTTTGGACGGGCTTTTTGACTTGTTGTCGCCCTCTCGAGCCTCTAATGAGATCGGGCTCTTTCCTTTGATGTCAGCATCCTTAGTTCCAGAGGTGGATGGCTTTGCAGGCGCCACAACCTCAAGAATTCCATGACATTCTTGGGCAGCGTTCTGGTTGCCCCGAAGTTCCATTATCCCATGAGGTCCAGGATAGCGGAAAACTTGATGATAAGTTGATGGAACACCTCTCATGGTATGGATCCATTTTCTTCCCAGAATCCCATTATACTTACTTGCGATGTTGAGGATGCTGAACTTTGTGGTCAGAACGACCTTGTCCTCTTTCCTGCCCACAGTGACGGGCAACAGTATTTCACCCTTGGGATCTTCTCTTGAACTGTTGAAGCCCAGGATGGGTGTGAAATCCGGGATTAGAACTGAATCAGGCAACCTCATGTCTTTGAAGGTTCTGTACAAGAGAATGTTGCAGGATGCACCAGGGTCGATAAATACCCTCTTCACGGTATAATCAGCTATTCACAACTCCACGACAAGGGCGTCGTTGTGAGGAGTAACGACCTTGTTGAGATCGTCTTCCGTGAAGGTGATATCCGACTCCTGGCGAGCCGGGATGTTAAAGCGAGCTGCTCTGCCAGTAATTGAGTAGACATGATGAAGGTGCTCTACTCGTCTTTTCTTTTCTCTTGACATGGGAGTGGAGTTGGATTCATCAATCATGTACACCACATGACTGTCCGACTCACTATCGCTATCAATCTTGTTTGCGACCTTTTTGTTGATTTGGTCACGTAGGTCGCCTGTTGGACCTAAACGTTGGGAGAGGCTACGCCCTCTGCTGCGGACTGGACTGATGGAGGCCGTTCTGGCTTTGCTGTGATGACGCTTTGGTGAGTGTGGAGGCGTTTTGGACCCTTTCCTGGGTCGCTTGCCTGTGGTCTCCTCTTGCCTTCCGAGGATCCAGTTGTTGAGCCTTTTTTCGTCGGCCCAAGTTTGAAGAGCGCGTTTCAGAACGCGACAGTCATCAGTTTGATGACACCGTACCTTGTGAACTTTGCAGTACGGACGACCAGATGTATCCTCCAGCTGTGTGAAGGAAGGAATCTTGCACCAATGGTTGTGCTTGATTCTCTCATAGATATAACCGGCTGGTCGTGTGAACTGGTGATAATCTCGTTGCTCAGTAGGCAACGACTTGGCTTTGAACCTCTTGTTGTCTGATCGAGGTTGCTTAGTGGAGCCAGATTCCACGTTGTTGACGACATGATTTTTCTCCCTACCAGTTAGGGCTTCTTCAAGCTTGATATATCTATCTACCTTAAGGTAGAGGTCGTCCAAGGATGAAGGTCGCTTCATCGCTAGTGATTTGTGGAGGTCGGATCCTTGAATCAGACCTTGAGAAAATGCGATTGTTGCAAAGGTCTCATGCTCCTTTGCAAAATCTTGGATGGAATGCAGCTTAGATTTGAATCAAGCAAAAAAATTGCTCAATGATTCGCCATTCTTCTGTTTGATTTTGAAGATGGAATCGATAGTGACAGGACGCTTCTTGTTATGGATGTAGAAGATAACGAACTGTTTTTCTAGCTCGGCAAACGAGCTGATGGATCCTGGCTTCAGACGATGAAACCAGTCCAGGGCAGGTCCGGTGAGGCTGGACTGAAACAACAAACATAGTAAGTGATCTTCTTTTATGAGAGGAAGAGACTTACGAAATCCTTTGATGTGGTCGGTTGGATCTCTGACTCCTTCGTACTGGTTGAACTTGGGGGCGTTGAGCTTGCTTGGCAAGTCATGGTCTAGGATCTCTTTGGAGAAAGGAGACTCCTGGAATTGCTGGAGAGACTGGACAGCAAGTTGCTCCGCAGTATGGCTTTTGGGAAGGTGTAGGCTGGCCTGAGATGCTTTGAACTCTGCTAGCTGTTGGCTGAGTTGCTCATATTTTTTGTTGGAGTCGTCAACAGCAATGACTCCATGTCCACCATTCGCTGGGTTTGTAGTTTGTGCAGCCCTTAACTGTGCGTTCTCTTCCTGAAGACGATTGATTTGGTCTTGCAGATCTTGGATTGTAGTCATTGGAATATATGAGTTTGAAAAGGGTGGGAGGGTTTGGGTTTTTCGATATAATCGAATTCCTTGCAGTCGGCGCCAAATGTATTAACCTATTTCTAGATTAATGCATTAATTAGATCAGGTCGCTAGGAGACTTGACCAAAGGGGGGAAGTTTCAGACAGGGGTGGTTGCACCTCGTTGAGATCGAGATTGCCTACGTACGAGCTCGTGGGAATTGAACTTAGAGATCAAGCCATCGTAGTTCTGTTTATATAGAAGGTGAAAGGGTGTAGATCATGGATCTTGCAGATTCTCCGCCATCATAATGAGGATTGATTATGTAACGATCGAGGATCATCCTTGTGAATTAATTATGTAACTGACGAGGATATTATGTGCATTGAATGAGAGCACGTGTGTGTTAGCAGGCCGCTGCTGGATATGTGGTTGAGTTGTTGTGGTCGAGCTGCTATCGGGATCGTGGCGACCTGACGGATGAATGACTGTGCCACGTGGCTGCTTTTGATTGGTTGGAGTATGTAGTACCCCTACAAGCTTCTCTGCCAAGAGGGCTAGAGAGCCATTGTCTTTGGGACATCAGCAGAATGCTGCTATTTTTGGTTAGTAATTTTGGTTACTAGTAATAAATAAATGAGTTGCAAAAATATATTTTATTAGAATCCAGGAAGCTAGTGTTTCATTAAATAGGTTGTTCACTCTAAGAAGTTTGATTTTGATATTATTATAATCTATATATAAGTAGGGTTTATGAGGTGGTGTTTGTTTTAGTATTAATAGGTAGAACCGTAGAAGTGTAGAACACCCTAAAATGTGTTTGTTTTCTTTGTCTTAAAGATTTGATAGTAGAAAATGGCCAGCAGAAGCCTTATTTTTATAAACTCATTTCTGGAGCTTATAGCTAGCTAGTAGTTTATAGCTAATATATTTCTAATAGCTTATAAGCTACTTGCTAAAAGAAGAAACAACACCTATATCTCATGTGTAAATAGTTGAAGTTGTGAAGCAAATGAGTTGCGTATGTATAGCCCTGATCTGAATCCAGATAGCACATGTTGTATTATTATGGGTTTTCTGTTCAATTTGAAAAAGAAACTCATTATTGATTTCATTTTAGGTAAAATTGATAAAAAATACAACGTACTTTACCACTTTTTCCATTACCACTTTTTCTCATAATTGACCAAATAGAATTTCTGCCTTTTATTTCTTTTATAGAGTTGTGGAAAAATGCATTAATCTTCTCTCAGTACTGTAGCAAGTCACATCTTTGTTTAATGTTGACGCTTTCCGGCTAATTAAGCATTAGTATTCCTGACACCTTTCTCCTCAACAGCTATGCTTATTTTGAGTAACACTTGATGTTTTTATAAAATAGCTAGCTTCTTTTAATCTCATGTTGTCTTCAAATTGTGTGCACTCCATATTCTATTACATGGAAATGAATGCAGGCCCCCATTAAGAGCCCAAAAAGCAACATTTTCCTATCTAAGGAACAAAATGTAAAAAAGGCCCCAAAATTGTGTTGAAACAAAGCATTGAGTTCTTGGCATAGTAAGCATTCATCTCTTGGCATAGTAAGCATTCCTCTTGGCATAGTAAGCATTCACCTCTTGGACTTTAAAATGGGGCCTTTTTAACATTTTGTTCCTTAGATAGGAAAATGTTGCTTTTTGGGCTCTTATGGGGGTCCATTTTTTTTTTTCCTCATTCTATTATTGTAAATAAAGGCGAGGTAAGTTAGATAACAAATCTATTTTACTATTATTATTACCTCTTCCTTCTCTTGTCCTATCAAGGTAGTGTAAAAAAAAATGTTATGAAAGAATCTATATTTTGAGTTATTTGATATTTTGCATGACAATAGCTTTTTATTTTTGTTCTTTGTAGGATCTTTTGGCTAAACTTTCAGCTTTTTTAGAAGAGCGTTCGTGGAATGCTTGTATTCTCTCTGCTACTGGATCCTTATGCAGTTGTACGTACTGTCCAACATCATGGATCTCTAGTTTCTACGAAATATGAGGTACTTCCTTGTCACAGTTCCCTGTTTGGTCTTTCTGCTAATTTGATGTTTGCAAACTCCTCGTTCCCTATTTGGATTGAAGATGCCATATCTATGCCTTTTTCCTCTTATTTCATATTAATTCTATATGCAGGGGTGTTTCGATAGCCATTACTTGGTGCGACCTGTTTTGGTACCAGTGGTGCGGAATTATATGGACCACACAATTTGTGTTAGGAAAACTGGCTACCTGCTAGCTTAAAGTCAACAAAAAAAAATCTAAAAATATATTTTATAATATATGGGCCCCTAAAATACACATGGCGTACAGCTCACTTCACTCTCCCTTTCTTTCTCTTTCTCTTTCTTCTCTTCTCTTCCTTTTTGGTATGAGTAAAACCAAAACAAGCTCTTGCAAAAAAAAATTCTCTATTCTTTTCTCCATCAATTCGAACTCCATTTTTATCTATTCTTTACTATGTATCATTATCTAACATATGCCCAACACCACCTACATCAAATCTCACATTCCTTTCTACTATCAACTTCAAACATTGGTAATTTTCTAAAAAACAATTGTCAAACAAGAAGAAATTAAGAAAATGGGGTAAAACTAACAAAAACCCTTCTTCAAAGCACATAACTTCTTATTCTAATACTACTAATTACTTTCTTATCTCTTTCATTGACAATAAATTTCAACAAAAAATGGGGATGTGAGAGATTTGGAAAGAAACAACTATTTACATATATTTTTTCATACTGTACCCAAATAATTGTCGAATCAGTCAACTACTTTGGAAAAAACAATACCAATCAATTTTTTATTTATATTTTTGTGTAAAAAAAGAAAATCAAAGATTCCAGTTTGGTTGTTCATTCATTGGTTTTTCTCTCTATAAACCTTTACTTTGGCCCATAAATGATGAATGATTAAACAATTGTACAGACGTACATACTAATGTCAGATCTATTATGGTTCAAAAATTTGTGCAATACTAATATAAAGCAAAAAAATAATAAATTTTTTATATAATCAATGATTTAAAATAGATTACTATCAACCAATCACTACCCTCACTTAGTAACCTCATTAACGTCAAAGCACCAAATCATTAGCTATGCATACAATTTTATAAAGAAAGCTTACATAATTTGATTGGGTAAATTTTATGATTTTTTGTAATTTTGAATTGAGCAATATTGACTCAAACACTAAAGTCAATATGACTTGATAGATTTTAAATTTTTTTACTATATCAAACATTAATTTACTAAATTGTACTGAAAAATAAAAATCAAAAATCATAATCAAAATCTGTCAAGTTATGACTAAGTTAAATTTATAAAATTGATGTAAGAAATCATATAAATTTATTTAACTTAAATATTTTTTTACAAATTTGTCAAAATTAGATCCCAAATTTGACTAGGATAAAACCAACATCGGTCAACCCATACTTATTTTAGTATTTTTGTCAAATTTTGTCAAATCAGTTAAATCAAAATTACAAAACTAATATAGTAAAACATAAAATTAGTCAACTATTTACAACTTTATTAAAATTAAATCCCAAATTGGTCAAGTCAATAGGTCAACTTTAGTCAACTTGGTTAATTAAGGTCCGACTAGCTCAAATTGACTAACCCAGTTTATGGAGAACATTAAATCAACTTTTGTCCCTTTTGATCAAATTCGGTCAAGTCATGACTTTGGTATTTGGGTGAAAATTGTCCATGTCAAATAAGTCAAAATTTAAAAATTAATGTAAAAATTAATAAAATTAGTAAAATATTTATAATTTTCTCAAAAGTAGGTGTTAAAGTAGCCAAAAATCAATAATGTCAACTTGGTTAATTAAGGTTCGACTTGATAAAAATTAATTAATCTAGCTAATGAACAATATTATGTTAGTATTTTGTCAATTTTCATAAACAATGGTCAAACATTCTAGGGTTGACTAAAATTGTGATTTATAAAAAACAAATATTAAAAAATTAAACTTAGTTAGATTCTTCAAACGCGATTTATTTTTTATTATTTTTTTTATCAAAATCAAATTTTATAAAAAAAATCAACAAATCGGTTAACTCATGGATACAATATTTTTGTCAAAATTGATCAACTCAGTTAAGTCAAAATAATAAAATTGATGTAAGAAATCATAAAATTAACCAACTTTAAGTAAATTTTTTGTAATTTATCAAAATTACGTTCCAAATTGGCCAAGATAAAACAAACATCGGTCAACTAATATGTACTTTAATATTTTGGTCAAAATTAGTTTAGACAATGAAATCAAAATTACAAAAATGATATAATAGATGGTAAAACTAGTCAACTTTTTATAATTTTATTAAAATTAATTTTCAAATTAGTCAAGTCAACAAGCACTTCAGTCAACTTAATCATGTAAGGTCTGACTAGGTCAAAATTATCCAATCTAGACTAGGAAGAAGATTAAATCAACATTTGTCCTTTCTAATAAACATTGGTCAAGCATTGTAAGTTTGACTGAAACTGTGGTTGACATAAAACAATTCAATAAAAGGGAGAAATTAGTCAGCTTTTTACTTTTTTATTTAGAGGAGATAAAAAAAATTTATTACAAAAATATGAAAAATAAAAACCTTTGGTATTTGGGATAAATAATAAGTCAAAATTATAACAATTGATGTAAGAAATCTTAAAATCAATTATTTTTTATAATTAGATAAAAATAAGGTGCCAAAGTGGCCAAGTCAATAAGGTCAAAATAGTCAACTCGGTAAATTAAAGTTCTATTTGATAAAAGATTGATCAATCTAGTTAATGTATAACATTATTTTAACACTTGTCATTTTTATAAACATTGGTCAAACATTCTCGTGTTATTGACTGAAATTATGATTGGCATGAAAAATTAAAATAGTTAGATCCTTTAACCGAGAATTGAAAAACAAAATTTAAAAATCGGTACGCTCATCTTTACAGAATTTTGGGCAAAATTAATAAAATCAATTCAGTCAAATTTATAAAATTGATGTAAGAAATCATAAAACTACTTAAGTTAAGTAAAGTTTTTGCCATTTTGTCAAAATTATGTCTCAAATTTGCCAAGTCGACAAGGTCAACTCTAGTCAGTTTGGTCGTTTAAGGCTGACTAGGCAAAAAGTGGTCAATCCGGGATGTGAAGAACATTAAGTCAACTTTGAATTGATCACATTTGTTAACCAGGTTGACTAGCGTTTACCGTATTGACTTGGTTAATTTCACATTTAATTTTGAACAAATTACAAGAATTGAGTTGACTACACCGATTTCAAGATTTTTGACATTAATTTAATAATTTTATTTTATTTGACATGATGACCCAAATATTAATGCTTAACATTAATCAACCAAGTTGACAAATTTTTATCAAGTCGGCCATGAATTGACCAATTTTTACAAAGTTGACTTGAATTGATTGTACTGACTTTTTCTATTGTAACTTAACTTTGACAAAATTACAAGAACTTGACTTGACCGATTTTAGGATTTTGTGTATTAATTTACTAATTTTGACTTATTAGTTGACTAGGGATGATCGTACTGAATTTTGACCAAATTACGAGAATTTGAATTGACTAAACCGATTTTTAGATTTTTTTTACAATAAATTAAAAATTTTGAATTGTTTGACTTAATCAATATTGACTCAAATATTGAAGACCGTTTGATTTGGCCGATTTTAGGATTTTTTACATCGATTCTAATTTTTATTTTATTTTAATTTTAGATTGGCAAACGGGCTTGAAGGGAACCCCTACCTCTTTAAATTATGTTTGATTTGACTAATTTTGATCTTAAATACTAATGTCGAAATGACTTGCCCGATTTTAAGATTTCCACGTCAATATGAACTGGCCAATTTTTACAGAGTTAAAAATTAGTTGACCCTATTGACTTTTTAAATTTCACACTTAATCATGACCAAATGACATGAATTTTAATTTACTTGATCGATTTTAATTTGACTTATTTGACTTTATCAATATTCAATATTGACTAAATTATTAAAGACTGTCTGACTTAATCGCTTCTAGTATTTCTTACCAAGTCGAACATAAATTGGACAAATTTTACCAAATCAAATATGAATTGACCAATTTTTTACTAATTCAAACATTAGTTGACCGTATGGATTTGGTCAATTTCACTCCTATATCAGTATATTGACTTATAACATAATTAATCAACTAAAACATATATATAAAACAAACCACTATCAATTAACTAAATCGTGTTTCATAATAAATTATCAAAATTATATAAAACCATATCATGCCTACTGTACTGTGGTACTTATAACATGGTTTGCAACAAAGAAAGAAATTAAATAGTGGTGTAGAACCATTATTACTAATAGGACAAAAATCCACTTAATCACAAATAACCAAAGAAAGAAATCAAGTAGAATATGAGCAGCATGTACACTCACTTGAACCAGTGGCAACTATCTCTTTCTTTCTTTCTTACAATCTTCTCTTCTTGTCTCATGTACTCTCTCACTCTCTCTGCCACCTATCCTCTATCTTATCTATTTTCTTTCCCTCTCTCTTCTGTAACCTTTTCTCCCCACCAAACTTCTCCCTCACAAATTCCCAGGCAATCAATCTTTTCTCTTCTTTTCTTTCCATTCTCTTTTTGTCCTCTTATCTATTTTTCACTTTCTTTTTCAAATGTACTTTCTTTTCTCTTCTCGAAATTTGTGCCCCATTTTCTCATATTTTTTTTCTTCTCTTTTTTTCGTACTCAGATGTCTGTGTTGAATTAAGAACAATAATAATCATCTAGGTATTTTTACGAGAACTTTACTTGACTTAGCTAATTTAGGGATTTTTTACATCGATTTAGAATTGATTTATTTGACTCAAGCAATTTTGACCCAAAATAGTAAAGTCTGAATGATTTGACCGATTTTAGGATTTTTACCAAATTTGCCATTAATTGATCAAGTTAATCAATTTTTACTAAGTCGACAAGAATTGACTAATTTTTATCAAGTCAAATATTATTTGACCATATTGACTTTGCCAATTTCACAATTAATGTTGACCAAATTATAAGAATTTTACTTCACTTGACCAATTTAATTTTTTTTTTACATCATTTTAATTTTTTTGACTTATTTGACTTTATCTATATTCAATATCGACTCAAACACTAAAAATCGTATGACTTGACCGATTTTGGTAATTTTTACTAAGTCCATCATAAATTGACCAACTTAAAATTTTTTACTAAGTTGACTAAAGTTGACAGTATTGATTTGGTAAATTTAACATTTAACTTTAACCACATTATAAGAACTTTATTTGACTGACCGATTTTCTTTACATCGATTTAGAAATTATGACTTATTTGACTTGACAAATGCTGACCTAAAATAATAAAGGTCGGATGATGTGACTGATTTAAAGATTTTTTTTACCAAGTGAGTCATTTAAATGACTAAAATGATGTAATAAAATCGTAAAATTAATCACTTTTTTACAATTTTGTGAAAATTAGCTCCCAAATTGGCGAAGTTAACAAGGTCAACTTCGTCAATTAAGATACCACTGATGTGAAAATTAACCAAATACAATTTATGAAGAACATTAAATCAACTTTTGTCCCTTTTAATAAACACTAGTCAAACATTGTCAGGTTGACTAAAACTGTGGTTGAACATAAAACAATTCAATAAGAAAGAAAAATTAGTTAGTACTTTATTTCTTTTAGACAAGATAAAAATAAAATAAAAAAATCGTTAAAACTGTCAACTGAAGTAATTTTTTGTAATTTTATCAAAATTAATTGCCCAAGATAAAACCAACATCGGTCAACTTATGTGTTCTTTAAATTATTCAATATTTGGTATTTGGGTCGAAATTAGTGAAGTCAATAAGTCAAAATTAAAACAATTGATGTAAGAATTTTAAAATTATTTATTTTTTGTAGTTTTGCTAAAATTTGGTGTCAAAGTAGCCAAGATAATACGGTCAATTATAGTCAACTTGGTCAATTAAGGTTCGACTTGATAAAATTTATCAATCTAGTTGATGAACAACATTATGATAAAACTTCTCACTTTTCATAAACATTGGTCAAATATTGTTAGGTTGACTGAAATCGTGATTGCACGAAAGAATTATATTTTGGTCAAAATTGATCAAGTGAATTAAGTTAAAATTATAAAATTGATGCAAGAAATCATAAAATCAGTCAACTTAAGTAATTTTTTTGCAATTTTGTCAAAATTAAGTCCTTTTAACAAAAATAAAACCAACATCGGTCAACTCATACGTACTTTAGTATTTTTGTCAAAATTGGTCAAGTGAATTAAATCTCAAAAATGATGTAATAAATCATAAAAGTAGTAAACTTTTTGTAATTTTCTCAAAATTAGGTTCCAAATTTGCCAAGTCAAGAAAGTCAACTTCAGTTAATTTGGTCAATTAAAGTCCGATTAGATCAAAATTGACCAATCCAGTTCACGAAGAACATCAAATCAAGTTTTTCCCCTTTTAGTAAACATTGGTCATGCATTGTTAGGTTGACTGAAACTATGATTGGCACAAAACAATTAAATAAAAAAGAATAAATTAGTCAGTTCTTAACTTATTTTAGACGAGATAAAAAAAATCGAATAAATAAAAATAAAAATAAAAATCTAAGTCATGACTTCTATATTTGGGTGGAAATTAGTTAAGTCGAAATTAATACAATTGATGTAAGAATTTTTAAATTATTAATTGTTTGTAATTTGGTCAAAATTAGGTGCCAAAGTAGTCAATTCAATAATATCAACTATAGTCAACTTGGTCGATTAGAATTCAACTTATTAAAAATTTATTAATATACTTGATGAAAAACATTATGTGTACACTTGTCACTTTTCATAAACATTAATCAAATATTATTGGGTTGATTGAAATTATGATTGACATGAAAGAATTATATTAAAAAATTAAAATTAGTAGATCCTTTAAACGAGTTTTTTTTTTTTTTTTAATTAAAAACAAATTTTATTGATAAAAAAAGAATTACACAAAGTTAGAGGACAACCGCGCTACAAACTGCGCTGCAATATTTAAGAAAAAAAAATCAAAAATTAGTCAACTCATGCGTACAATATTTTGGTCAAAATTGATAAAGTCAATTAAGTCAAAATTATAAAATTGATTTAAGAAATCATAAAATTAATCAATTTAAGTCAAATTTTTTTTTTATCGAATTAGGTCTCAAATTGGCCCAACCAACATGGTTAACTTTAGTCAACTTGGTTAATTAAAGTTCGACTGAGTAAAAATTGCTCAATACAGTATATGAAAACATAGTCGGTTGACTGAAACTGTGATTGACATAAAACATTAAAAAAAATAAAGATTAGTTAATTCTTTTAATAGAGATAAAAAAAAAGAAAAAACCAAAACAATCAGCTCATACAAATTTTAGTAGTTAAATAAAAAAATTTCAAGTCAAATAAGTTAAAATTATAAAATTAATATAAGAAATCATAAAATTAGTCAATCTAAGTTAATTTTTTGTAATTTGGTAAAAATTGGATGCTAAATTGGGCAAGTCAATAAAGTGAACACTTAGTAATTAAGATCTAAATCGACAAAAATCAGTCAACCAGTTAATGAACAACATTAAGTCACTTAGTTCATCATTTTATTTTTAAATAATAAAAAATATATTAATAAAAATAATTATTTCTAGTAATATATACACTAAATCTTTTATATAAAAAATATTAATAAAATTAGAACTTAAAAAGAAAATTGTGACAACTGTCTAATAACCTACGATATTAAAACTAGTCGTAGTGTATTAGAACAAAGCTCTTCATATCTATCAATCAAAGTCCTTCTTCTCCATAAATTATCCACAAACCAGTTCAAACTCTAATTTTTTTAAAATTTAAAACCCAAATCAAAGAATAATAATTATTTTTTAATAATTATTTTAATTTTAATAATTAGTTCCAAAACAAATAATAAAATCCATTAATAGGTTCTTCTTCTTAATTTCACCATAAACCAGATTCCTAACTATTTTATACAAGAATTAAGGCTCAAATCAAGGAAAACGATTATGGTTGATTTAATTTGATATAATCATATCTTTGGCAGATCTATCACTTTCAATAGATTTATCGGATCTTTTTCTTCAATTTCATCTAAATTCTAAACCCATTCAAGTTTTTTTTTTTTTTGGATTTTGTTTAGATTTCATTTGAATTTGTTCTTCCATCTTGCTGTTGTGGTGTGTAAAATACCAAATAAAGATCTACAGAGAAAAGAAAAGAATTGGTTGCATCTTTGCTAAGAGAAAAGAAGAGAAAACAAAGAGAGATGATATTGGTCACAAAAGAGAGAGAGAGATGTGTTCAGTCTT